>ML801016.1:0-19720 GCA_009831015.1 Picea engelmannii
CTTAATATAACCAACATTGTATTTTTGTAGATCTAGCTCATACCATAGGTGCCATACAACCAACAATATCTCTAGGGAAAATCCTCAATTTCCCATAACCATATCACATGTATACAACAATATCCAACTACACATAAGAATACGACATACCTTTTGAACCTCTAGATAGATATTTTGTACCTGATCACTGTAGACCTCCCCGTGAACTTGCTTTTAGATTCTGAGAAGTAGGCACTCTCAACAACTCAAGATTTCATGGATTTTTCCAATTGTATGTATCCTCCTTCACTGCCATCCCGTGTATGTACATGGCCTCTTCCACTGCAACCTGCGTACACCTCAAAACTAGGGTTTTTTCAGTATTTATACAACTCTGAAACTTTCACCGTCAACCCTTCTTGCTACTACAAACTTGCATAACTTCAAATGTATCAATGAATATCTGCAATAAACCTTTACAAAATAATAGATATTCAATGTGCTCAATATGTGTTAATAGGAGACCCTTTCTCTCTTATTTATACTCTCCAAGTAGCTTCCTCAAGGGGTCACCTTCTAACTAAATTTACCCAACTTCCTTCTTTTAGAGCTAACCCACTTCTAATCATTTGTCCACTTACAACCACTTTATCCACAAATAGTAAACTCTCCACTTTTAGTTGCAACTAAATTATGTTTAATTATTTTCTTATTGCAAAAAATTAACCCATGATTAACTCATAGTTATAACCACTTTAACTAGTAAACTTCTTCTAGGATCTTCTAGAATAAACTGACTTATTTGACCTTCTAGGGGCTTCTAGATAACTCATGAGGGTTCTATAACTTCACAAGGCCATAAATCTCTAACCGTGAGGAGTTATGTGGAGTTCCACATATCACCGGAAATGGAATGACATGTACTATCCATATAGAATAGTATTAGCTACAAATACACTGATACACATGCCTTTATACCTCAAACAAACTCAGGTCCCTTACCCATACCTTTGTGCTACCGAAATTCACTACCAGACTTCTCCAAGGGTTGAAATCAGTCTAAAATATCACTCTCTGAGGGTTGACATCAATGAAAACCAACAATCCAAACAAACTATACATCAACCTAAGACAACTGTCTGACAACTACTTTACATGAAATACATCTACCTCTGGACCAGATACCTCCTACACCACTAGGTCCTACCCCTCCCAGTTACGAACACCACTCTGAAGGTGAAAATTTTGGATATGATTCTAAGAACAACATGGATCACAATATGAATGTAATCATAGCATGAATGTATAAAGGAGCCTTAAACTTACCCGAGCTTATGCATGAACTGCCTCAACGTCTAGAAAGACTTTTGCCAAAGTTTGACCCAGAAAATTCTTGTTCCTCGAAAGATCGCATCGAGAAATTCTATTTAGCCATTTGAATCCTTGATGTCCGCCACAAATATGTGGTATGTAGGCTCTTCCTTTATACATTAAATAATAATTTGTCTACATGGTATTACAATCTACCAGTCGGATCCATAACCTACTGGGATGATTTTGAGAATGCCTTCCTCTTAAAGTTGGGAGATGATAAAACTCATGCAACCCTGTTCAGAGAAATGGTGGCTCTAAAAATGGAGAAAAAGGAGAAGGTAAAGGATTTCAACCAATGTTTGACTATTATTCAAAATAGATTTTTTGTTTATTTTTCTCTTTTTGAAGCCTTGATGGTATAATATTACACTTCGACATTACACCCCTCCATAGGTATGTTTGTTAAACGAGCTGGAAAAGTTACTTTAGCCTAGCACTTCGAAGAAGCCAATGAGGTTGAGAAAGAGATAATCTATTTGGGTAGCCATCCTATAGCCGAAGAAACCATAAATGTTGGGAAGAAACCTTTACTCTTGACCAAACCCCCCAAAAAAGAGCCCAAGGAGTTAGAAAACTGTTGGCAGCCAATTCACCTTTTTTATGATCTTATAAGCTGCCTACACCTATGTTTTACGAACATCATTTTATCATCACATTTTTTTAAATTGACGACATTTTCATTTCTTGCGACATTTACACATTTGTCTTCGTTAAGTTTTCACGACTGTAAGCGTGAAAACTTCTCTTTTCAAGGTCACATTTCGATTACTATCTGAATTGTCATGATCTTTTTATCGATATGCCTACTGCACTTACCTTTTGTTTATCGTTATGTGGCTGGAAGGACTTTTGAACTGTGCTCATTGGACATTCTTATATTGATTGCATAACTTGATTTTATTGAGTTTGTAAGGCATTGAGCATTTGGATTTACACTTTATATGATTTGCCTGATCATTGATTCTATGGAAATACATAGGGGTTATGACTAATTTTTTTATACATATATATGATATAATCCTTATGTTAATCCTTCATAACTTATTGGCTTGTCGACTATATGAATATCGTTGGGCATGTTGATTAAACTATTGATATCAGTTGATACATTGGCACATAGTTAAGTTTGGTATGGATTTCAATTTGACTATTGGGTAGATTAATAAAATCTTGGTATAACGTTGATCGCGCATGCACTTTCATTAATCGACCAAATGATATGACTGTTCACTATGCTATAATGGTTGAATTACTATGTAAATTGGCAATTGTACTTGGATAATGAATATTTTGCATGGTAGTGAATAACTCCACCACCTTCGCATGCGCGCATTTATGCTTACCTCTTTTGGCTCGTTCATTGTTGTTGGTTCGGGTAGCTCTGTTACTATGGGTGTTGGTGAATTCGAACCCTTCCCATACCATGCGTTCGGCTCCATGGAACCAGTCGTGAGATTTGAGCCAAACGGCCATCAAGCACTGTTGATGTTTGACAATGCCCGCCAAGATTTGGCAGACAGTGGATGGCTTACCTTCGTGAAATGATTTGAGGGTTTTAACCTCTGTGTAGCGCGACAGTTCGCTTCAACCTATGATGGCTGTAGAGACAAGGTCGGAGATGTTCAATTGGAAATTGAAGAAAAATTCATCAATGCTGTGACAGGGTTGCCGAGCCTCCTGTTGAATTACCCGACACTGTGACTAAGAGTGCAGAGGCCATTAAAAAGTCTATGAGCAAAAAGCACAAGGCAAACCTTACGACCAATGCCAAAGGGAAAAGGAATGCCCGTTTGATTTCATGGATGGCAAGGAAAAAGTCAAAACCCCTGGTTGAGCCAAACCCTATCGTCTTGAGTGTGGACTCCAATTCAGAAGTTGAGGAATTTTTGGCCAGCAAATACCCCTATTCGCAAGGTTTGTGTCATGAACCCCCTTATGAGTTTATATCAAACCTACCCCCCTGCCTGAGGAACGACCCTAACTATCCCAGCGTTAAAATGCCTAACGAGACCCTCAGTCATACTACCAAACCCTCGTCTGTTCGTGCAAACCCTATACAGCTGCCCTATGACAAATGAAATTCATGGTTAGAGCATTATTATATTGATGTTCTGATACTCCTATCAAGGATTCAATCATTGGAAGAACAGATTGCACTGCTAACCAGTCAAAAGGCCAAACTCCAGGCAGCTAATAAAAAACAAAAGATAATCGACTCCATCCTGTCTAAAAACTTGGAATCAGCCATGGCTGTTGTAAATTCCAAGCTGGCATGATCAAGCAGTCTCGTCGCTACACAGGTATGGAAAATTTAATATCATTTGTTTTTGTAAATAATCTAGTTTGATGTGATGATTTGAATTCTATTTTTAAATGACTCAGTCACTCATCCAAATGCCTCTGTCATTCGATGATCACCCTGTACATGGTTTTGTTTTGATAAAAATAGAAGGAATTTCGATTTGCTCATAGATTTTTAATGGATTCGAATGGTTATTCGTTTGGATTTCATTTGCTAAGTTTGTCTAAGTGAAATAATGAAATTAATGGTCTATTTTCAATTCAATTTTGTGCCCACTACCAACAGGAAGTTTTATGCTTAATTTAGAAAACGATTTTGCTTGGATTCGATTTCGTTATCATTGGTATGCTATCATTGGTAAATGTTTTCGGGAAGACACTTGTTACGATGCTGTGTTGTATCTTTGATTGTTTCCAAGTTAAGGAAAATGGCTCTGTTTCTTTGATTAAAACATTACGCTCGAATAACATTCACGCCCGAATTGGAAATGAGCCCGAATAGTAACAATTATGTGAAAATCTTAGCTAATTGATTCACTTTTATTCTAATTTGGCAAGTTTGTCCTATGAGTTGAGTTCAGATTATAATCGATACTCTGTATTTTAAATTTGTGAAATGAATTGGTCAAACCCCGATATAATTCGTTGGATTGAAACGATTGTGATTGAAATTAATCGATCCTATTTGCTTACTATGCAATGATCAACAATCGAAATCTATAACAAACCCTCTTTGATTAATCCTGTTATGATTTTATTATGAGTCAATTATCGTTTGGATTCGTTCACAGCCTAAATCACTTGCTATACGGTTATCATGATAATCCTGTTTGATTCACAAGTGAAATGATGTGTTTGTGATTTGTTCTATTTTCAATTGAATATCAAAATGATCTCGTAACAGAGGAATTCGATTTGTTGGGAAATGATTATGATTTTGTTTCATGTGATTTCATTTGCCCGATTTATGACTATAATCGAAATAGAGTATTGCTATCTTCGTACTCAGTTAATGATGTGGATCCTGTTTGAGTTCATAATAGAATATCGATTTCAATTTGTGACCCATTCTCAATATGATTGTTGATGTAAATTGAATATAATTTCTTACAAAGATTTGATTTAATTTCAATTCTGATTCTGTATTTTATTTTAGACTAGCTACAGAATCAGATGATTCTGTAGCTAAGTCTGTAGAATTAAATTTTTATCATTTTATTAATGAAAGAGTCTTCTAACTTGTCTATTTTGGGTCCTTTTCAGGTGCATTCGAATTGTATGGGATTTTATGGACAGTTTAGAGGATATTTGAAATATTTTGGTTTCATTTTAATTTCCTAGTCTAGTTGATCTTGGGAGATATTCCCAGATTATGTAAACAATTTGATAACTTCCACAGGGAGGTTTTACCCTGTGGAAAAACTTATAAATACTCATTATTTTTTTTAATAAGATCATCTTCATTCGTGGGAGAACAAGGATATGGAATTTTAATACAATCTAAGACAGAAATTGATGTTCTGCTACAACTTTAGCTTTTCATAATATCAATATTTTGTTTCATGTTTATGTGTATCAATTTGCATTTGGTTAATGACTACCTTAGCTATCTTAGTCTCTTGCAAATGATATGATTTAATCAATATAATCCATATCTGATTTATTCCAAGTATTTAAAAAACATAGAAATTGCTTGATTCAGTTTATGAATGATAGATTTCTCTTCTTCATCAATTGGATTATTAAGTATAAGTTTTTGTGTAACAGGTTTACCTAATTCCAGAGATTTATAAATCTTATAATTGTCATGATTTTTTATGTCTTGCTTGTCCTGTAAACCAACTTAAAGAGCATTGCAGCGTATCGTTTATGAGAAGCTTCCAGATTATTCGGTGCGAGTTTCCTTCCTCCGACCAGCTTCGAAGTCATCATACACAGGACAAACCTGGAGCGCTTCTAGGTCAGTTTGTTGTTTATTCACTTAGTTTATTTGTTAGTATTTTAGTTAGAGATATGTATAGTTAATATATTAGGTTGTTTAATTTCAATAACTTTTATCTCTTTTTTCATAAAATCATAAAATCAACAAAAAATATCTTTCTCTGTCCTAGGGAAGAAAGTAAATGAATTTTTCAGGTTTTATTCAAATCTGTAAGTTGTAGATAATTGTACATTTTGTGAATAAATAATATTTCTGTTAGTACTTAGACATTTAGATAGTTAGAGTTAGTATAGTATTAGTTAGTAGATTATATATAATAGTTAGTTTTAGTTTAGTTTAGTTTGTTTTATTTAGTTTAGTTTAGTTTGTTTTATTTAGTTTTAGTTAGTTTGTTTTATTTAGTTTTAGTTAGATTGGTTAGTTTAGATTAGTTTTCTCTTTGGTTTTCTTAGAACCTTAGAGTAGCTAACGGAGCCGCTAAACCCATCAGGGTGGTTCATTCAAAATGGCTTGGGTTATTAGACAACCCCGGACTGGTTCCACTCTCTCAGTTGACAGACGGTCGATTTCGCCTGTCAACAAATGGCGCTAGAAGGAGGGCCTGAACTAAATTAATGGCAAGAGGTGGTCGCAAGACTCCCCCACAACCTAATCACTCACCTATATTGACTAGAATCCATTCAAATGATAATATTCCCCCTCCAACAGCAACTACTTCAACCGACGATCTGCAGGTCACAGTTGAACCAATAACCCCTAATCCTATAGGTGGTGACATACAAGAGATTTTCCGTCAATATCTTATAAGAACACATAGTGCCTTAGCCAATATAAGGTGACCAAACCGTCCGTGGGGTCAACCTTTGGATTTATATGATATCAGAGAACAATTAGGTGACACTAACCTCACTGTGAATCCTTCAGATCCAATCTTAAATCCTGCTACAGGAGGATCTGGGATACCTCCTTCACCACCTCCATCATCTCCTTCCTCTTCTGGAGGAGATTCCTCGTCAAACAAAGGCAATTCACCTTCTCAGCCTTCCACACCCACTACCCCGATGGAAAATCAGAACAACCCCGCTAGACCCTGGTTGGATCAGGATGCTGTAGCCGTACCTGGATACCAACATCCTTTACCTAAGCACCTAGAGAAATAGCTTCCCAAGTTTGATCCTAACTGAAAACAGATAGCTGAAGATCATATCAAAAAATTTATGTTAGCCATAAGACTCCGTAATGTTGAACATGAAGATGTTGTCTGTAGGCTGTTCCCGTATACTTTCGAGGGTAATGCATCCACTTGGTACTTTTCCCAGCAACCCCATACAATCCTATCTTGGGAAAAGTTTGAGTCATGCTTTTTGGAAAAGTTCGGAGATGGAAAGCCTTTGGAAGTCTTAGTCATGGATCTTTCTAGCTTGAAAATGAACCCAAAAGAAAAAGTTAAAGATTTTAATCAAAGATTCTTGACACTTAAAAACCGAATCCCTGCAGATTCTATGCCTGCCGAGAGTCTTATAATAGCTTACTACACTAAATCTTTGCATCAAAGCATAGCTATTTGGGTTAAACGATCTAAGAAAGTGATGTTGTTAGAAGCCTTCGAGGAGGCCACCCAGATTGAAAAAGACATACTTAGTCTTAAGGACTCTTCTAGCAACGAAACTGAGACTGTTTCTTCTTCCAAAAAGAAGATTGAGATCCTCCCCAGACCCACACCAAGTAAAACACAACCTGAAAACTCTGATTTGGAAAACTTAACCAAAGTTGTCCAAAAACTGTCTAATCAAGTTATAGACTTGAAGAGGCCAACCGAAGTAGCTTCCTCGAGTAAAGGGCCCTACAAAACTCCTTTCCGAAATCCTTTTCCTACCAACTGACCTAATTTGACCACCGAAGGCCTTAATCTAGAAAGTTTGCAATGTGCTCTTCAAACAATTCTAGAAGCCCAAGATAACTTGATACCTCCTGACATTCCTGAGGAGGTAGTCAAATCAGAGACAGTCCAAGAAGAAGAGTCTTCTCCAAACATTTTTGGACACTTCTCGGATAGTATCTTTCAAGCCAACTTCGAGACAGTCTATCCTTACAACACTAGGAGTAAGACAACAAATAAACCTTCTACTGAAAATACTACAACTTCACCTCCAAAGCCATCTAAATTAGCAGAGACTAAACAAAGCAATGTGAACCCCAACTTAGATTATGTTGTTGTTGAAGATCTTAAAAAGTTAAGGGCTAACATTTCTATTTATGAGTTGTTGAAGTTTCCATTTTTGTTACAAAAAATGTTGCAAAATATTTTAGATAATGGCAAAAATGGTAATTCAATTGGTAACAAGGTTGTGCAAAGCAAAGTCCCTCAGAAGAATTCCACTAAAAATAATCCTGATCCTCAAGATAAAGGAAGTCCTCCTGTAAATAATGTTAATAATGTAAATAATCTAAATAATAAAGTAGTCTTAGAAAATGCGAGTAAAAATCCACAAGCTACTACTCTTAGTACTCGCAAGAATGTACCTCCTTTTCTATTAACTTTTGATATTTTCAATAGAAATGTGCACAATTGTATGGTAGACTAAGGGGCATCATCCAATGTGATGCCTTGGTCTGTATGCTAGAAAATAAACGCAGAAGTTGAACCATCGACTTTAAAAATCATACAACTTGATCGGACAAATGTCAATGTTATAGGCGAACTAAAGAATGTACTTATTAGATTATTGTCTAACCCCAAGGTTCATCAAGTTATTGATATAATTGTTGTGGATATTACGGAAGTGTATGATATGTTTTTGAGCAGGGACTGGTCGGAGCAACTACATGGTTATTTCGCGACAGACTGGTCTCATCTATGGCATCTAGAGAACGACAAGCCTAATAAAATCAGAGTAAACCGTGAGTGCTACCTCAAGTTCACGGTCACTGATTTGAATGATCCTAATGAACCATACACACCCCCTGCTGATTCACCTGAAGTACAAGGGATGGACACCTTCTTCGGCAACTTCATGGCCGAGGTTTCACCCATCATCAATCCAGAACAACAATCCGAGATCGTAGCATTTGTGCAGTCTGCACCTTCCACACAACAATCTCTTGAACCTGATGCAAATCAAATTTGGTCTCTGTATTTCGACGGCTCAAAGTCCAAAGAAGGAGCCGGAGCAGGCTGCATCATTATCGATCTGGCAGGTAACAAAACATTGATAGCATGTAGGTTAGAATTTGAATGTACTAACAATACTGCAGAATATGAGGCTTTACTGCAAGGTCTCAGAAAATCTTTGGACATGAACATTCAAAATTTAACCGTCTTTGGTGACTCTGAAATAGTGGTTAGACAGGTAAGATATTCTATCCACTGCCTTTCTCCGCATCTCAAAAGCTACCAATCTGAGGTATGGAACTTAATGATTAATTTTTCTGCTTTTAATATAAATTCCATTCCTAGATTGAATAACTCTGAAGCAGATTTACTAGCTAATGTAGCTTCTAAACTTCTTCCTGCAGAAGGCTTATCCCTAGAAGCATTCTCCGTTGAGCTATTGTTTCGGCCATCCATTCCCGATAATGTCACAAACTGGAGAGTATTTGACGATGATCAATAGATTATTAACTTTATGCACATGGAAGAAACCTTTCGAGGCGCGGCGATAGACGAGCACACGCACGATGACAATTTGCGTTATTTCACGGTAATACCTGATCCAAAATCTCTTGAAGCTCTATCGAATATGGTAAAATCGATCCCAAAATCTGTAATTAGATTAGAGAAGTTTTATGATTTTGAAGATAAATTTAAAAAGACGGTCAATTGTAAAACCAATAGTTCCTCGTTGTCTTATGAAAAAGTTAATTTAGGAACTAGTGAAAATCCTCAGTGCATTAATCTAGGCTTGGGATGTTCTAGACAAGAAAAAGCTGCTTTTGTCAAATTATTTAAAGAATTTAAGGATGTCTTTGCATGGACGTATGATGATCTTAAGACTTTCGATCCTAATATCATACAGCATGTCATCCCGATGAAACCCCAAACCTTACCCTTCCAACAGAAACTAAGGAAGATGCACCCTAAACTATAACCGACCATTCAAAAAGAATTGAATAAGCTCCTAAGTGCTAAAATAATTTTTCCTATTAGGCATACTCAATGGGTGTCCAACCTCGTCCCAATCCGGAAGAAAAATGGGGAAATACGACTTTGCGTTGATTTCCGAAACCTCAATAGAGCGTCTGACAAAGATAACTATCCTGTCCCACCTATGGAACAGATCCTTCAACAGGTATCTGGTTCCGAGAGGCTATATTTACTAGATGGTTTCTCCGTATATAACCAAGTCCTTATGTCTCCGCCAGACCAACTCAAAACTACCTTCCGTACTCCGTGGGGAACTTATGCGTATTGTAAAATACCCTTTGGATTGATTAACGCCAGTGCTACCTTTCAGAGAGCAATGGATATTGCTTTCCGAGGCTTAATCAATCAGTCCGTCGTAGTTTACTTAGATGATGTGACTGTATTTTCTAAAAACAAAAACGATCATCTAGCTCACTTACGAGCCGTCCTACTGCGATGTCGTAAATACGGCATCTCCTTGAATCCCAAAAAGTTCATCTTTGCAGTAGAACGGGGTAAATTGCTAGGATTCATTGTGTTTAGTGAAGGAATGATTATTGACCCCGAGAGGAATCAAGTCATTGCAAAAATCCCCCCTCCGACATCCAAAAAATCCATGCAGTCTTTCTAAAGGCCAGATTAACTTCGTGAGAATATTCGTCCCCAGCTTCTTCGAAATGGTCAGGCCTCTACAGAACCTGATTAAGAAAGACACCCAATATCACTGGGGACCCATAGAAAATCAAGATTTTAATTCCATAAAGAAGGCCATAATAGACGCTCCGTCTCTCATGAGCCCAGACTTCTCTCAAGATTTTACACTCTATACTTTTGCCTCTGACCGTTCCTATGCTGCCGTCCTAACTCAGAAGAATACTGAGAACAACGAAGTACCCATCGCCTTTATGAGTTCCTCTTTCAAAGGCACTGAACTTAATTACCCAGTGGTTGATCAGCAAGTCTACACTATTTTCAAAGCAGTTAAGCATTTTCGGTCCTATCTTTTAAAGTCAAGGACAAAATTCATTGTCCCCTACCCAGCCGTAAGGAACTTGTTAGTGCAAAAGGAGTTAGGAGAGAAGAGAGCTAACTGGGTCACTTCATTGCAGGAGTATGACCTAGAAATCACCCCATCTCAGATAGTGAGAGGCCAAGGGTTGTGTAAGTTGGTTACTGATTCAGAATCAGAACAGCAAGAAGAGAGCGATACGTCAGACCTAGGGCAAAGCAAACAAAGTCTAATCTATTGTGTGCGCAAAACCCAGTTAGTCCTTGGTACGATGATATAAGATTCTGTCTTGCACATGGATCAGCCCCCTGTCACCTTGACCCCGCCAAAAGAAGAGCGTTGAGACTAAAATATGCCTCCTTTCATCTGGTTAATGGTACCCTATTTCGTCATAATTTTGACGGCATACTGATGCGTTGTCTTGAAAAGGACGAAGCAGAAAAAGTCTTGCTTGAGTTGCATGAAGGAGAAGCTGGTGGTCATTTTGGTGGTGACACCACTACTCATAATGTTTTTAAGAGCCGGTTACTACTGGCCCATGCTTTTTAGGGACGCCCATGTCTTGTGTCGTAAATGTATCATCTGTCAGAAAGCATCAGGGCGGTTACAAAAACCAGCCTTTCCTTTGCAACCCGTCACAATAGATTCTCCTTTCTAGCAATGGGCCCTTGATATCATAGGTCCTATTAACCCTCCATCCTCGCAACAACAAAAGTTTGTTGTGACAGCCACAGATTACTTTACACGATGGTCTAAAGCTGTTGCACTAAGAACTGTCAACACCAGTCAGGTGACCACTTTTCTAAACTCGAATATTATCACCTGTTTCGGTATCCCTGATTGTCTAGTCTTTGACAATGCTTCATACTTTTCTTCTCTTGAGATGAGCGAGTTTTCTTTGGAGAAAGGAATAAAGCTGAAGTATTCTGCTAGTTACTACCCCCAGGGCAATGGATTAGCAGAATCAACAAACAAGAACTTGATTAAAATTATCAAGAGAACTGTGGTTGAAAATCACAAGAATTGGCACAATGCACTACTAAACGCACTGTGGGCTGATAGGGTAACGCCCAAAGCCGCTATAGGTAACTCCCCCTTTTTTCTCGTTTATGGCAGAGAAGCAATTATGCCACCTCACATTCTTCTCCCTTCGCTTCAGTTGTCACAAAAAGTCCAAGAAGAAGATTGTCCCCCTCTAGAAAATCAAATTAATACTTTGATGAAGCTGGAAGAGGTAAGAGCCCAAGCTAAGCATAAATTAGATCAACATCAACAATTGGTTAAAAGTTGGTTCGATTCTAATTCTACTTCTGATAGGAATTTTGAAGTAGGCGATCTCATCTTAAAATGGGACAAACCACACGAAGGAAAGGGTGAGCACACAAAATTTCAAAACTTATGGCTTGGGCCATTCTTGATTGCTGAAAAGTTGGGTCCTAGTTCCTTTCGATTGCAGAATCTTGAAGGGAATCTTGACACCTATCCAGTGAATGGCCAAGCCCTGAAGAGATATGTTTCTTGATTACTACCCTTGTATACTATGTAAATATTTCATTTTTGTTTCCATTTTCATTTTCTTTCTGTTTTGATTTGAATTTATCAGTTTGTGTTTTTGAAAAATATACATACCTGTACACTGAGCTATTCAGACAAAGATGATAGAAAATTTCTTTGATGAAATAACTTCTGAAAATTTGTACAAACATCAATGATATATTGCTGAAATTGATATCTGTGTTGGAAAATTTTGTTTACTGATTTCAATCTCTGAGCAAAGTTCGTCATGATCATCTATTATCTTTTTACGCTGTCCCTTTTCCGTAAAGGAATGACTCAAAAGATGTCTCCCTGTCATAGGAAGTTTTTTTGTAAATAAAACATTTCTGGATCTAAATAAAGGACAGTCCTAAAAAGAATTTTGATGAGGTCTGAAAAAATTATGTTAAAATATCAAAGTTTTCAGCGTCACCCCGCTCAAATATATATCTTCAAAAGACAAAACAAAATAAATTATGAATAAGAGCTGTGGGAAGTGCTTGTAAACCTGCCGAGATGCTGAATAGGTCTGCTGGCAGCAGGTAAATGCATGCATGGCACCGAGACAACTTAGCCGGGGTACTAAACAGGCCCGCTGGCAGTGAAGCAATGTCAGGTACATGAAATCTACAAAAAATATAAGAAACCTCTTTAATGTCCTTTATTCTGATCTAGAACTTCTTGACAGGATACAGATGTTAGAGTGGGTTAAATGGAAACCCTGTCGAGGCTATGGACGCCTGTTGGCAACAGTGGCCATGCCAACAGTATTGAAGATTTTATCTTTAATATCGTGGCTCGCTAATATTAAGATTGTTATTGGTTTTCATCTTTTGAAACACTGCTGAAAAAAATGGTTTATGATGATGTTTGTACGATTTTTCTGGTTGTTATTTTTGAGTCGGAATTATCTTTGCTGTCTTAATCTAAATTTGTACCTTTTGCAGAGATAACTGCTTCTTCCAGTGTGTTGCCATTGTTGGCAGCCAATTCACCTTTTTTATGATCTTATAAGCTGCTTACACCTATGTTTTATGAACATCATTTTATCGTCGCATTTTTTTAAATTGACGACATTTTCATTTCTTGCAACATTTACACATTTGTCTTCGGTAAGTTTTCATGATTGTAAGCGTGAAAACTTCTCCTTTCGAGGTCATATTTCGATTACTATCTAAACTGTCATGATCTTTTTATCGATATGACTACTGCACTTACCTTTTGTTTATCGGTATGTGGCTGGAAGGACTTTCGAACTGTGCTCATTGGACATTCTTATATTGATTGCATAACTTGATTTTATTGAGTTTGTAAGGCATTGAGCATTTGGATTTACACTTTATATGATTTGCCTGATCATTGATTCTATGGAAATACATAGGGGTTATGACTAAATTTTTTATACATATATATGATATAATCCTTATGTTAATCCTTCATAACGTATTGTCTTGTCGACTATATGAATATCGTTGGGCATGTTGATTAAACTATTGATATCGGTTGATACATTGGCACATAGTTGAGTTTGGTATGGATTTCAATTTGACTGTTGGGTAGATTAATAAAATCTTGGTATAACGTTGATCGCGCATGCACTTTAATTAATCGGCCAAATGATATGACTGTTCACTATGCTATAATGGTTGAATTACTATGTAAATTGGCGGTTGTACTTGGATAATGAATATTTTTCATAGCAGTGAATAACTCCACCACCTTCGCATGCACGCATTTATGCTTACCTCTTTTGGCTGGTTCATTGTTGCTGGTTTGGGTAGATCTGTTACTATGGGTGTTGGTGAATTCAAACCCTTCCCATACCATGCGTTCGACTCCATGGCACCAATCGTGAGAGTTGAGCCAAACGGCCATCAAGCGCTGTTGATGTTTGACAATGCCCGCCAAGATTTGGCAGACAGTGGATGGCTTACCTTCGTGAAACGATTTGAGGGTTTTAACCTCTGTGTAGCACGACAGTTCACTTCAACCTACGATGGCTGTAGAGCCAAGGTCGGAGATGTTCAATTGGAAATTGAAGAAAAATTCATCAGTGCTGCGACAGGGTTGCCGAGCCTCCTGTTGACTTACCCGACATTGTGACTAAGAGTGCAGAGGCCATTGAAAAGCCTATGAGCAAAAAGTGCAAGGAAAACCTTACGACCAATGCCAAAGGGAAAAGGAATGCCCGTTTGATTTCACGGATGGCAAGGAACAAGCCAAAACCCCCAATTGATCCAAACCCTATCGTCTTGAGTGAGGACTCCGATTCGGAAGTTGAGCATTTTTTGGCCAGCGAATACCCCTATTCGCAAGGTTTGTGTCATGAACCCCCTTATGATTTTATATCAAACCTACCCCCCTGCCTGAGGAACGACCCTAACTATCCCGGCATTAAAATGCCTAACAAGACCCTCAGTCATACTACCAAACCCTCGTTTGTTCGTGCAAACCCTACACAGCTGCCCTGTGACCAATGCAATTCATGGTTAGAGCATTATTATATTGATGTTCCGATACTCCAATCAAGGATTCAATCATTGGAAGAACAGATTGCACTGCTAACTAGTCAAAAGGACAAACTCCAGGCAGCTAATAAAAAACAAAAGACAACCGGCTCCATCCTGTTTAAAAACGTGGAATCAGCCACGGCTGTTGTAAATTCCAAGCTGGCGTGATCAAGCAGTCTCGTCGCTACACAGGTATGGAAAATTTAATATCATTTGTTTTTGTAAATAATCTAGTTTGATGTGATGATTTGAATTCTGTTTTTAAATGACTCAGTCACTCATCCAAATGCCTCTGTCATTCGATGATCGCCCTGTACATGGTTTCGTTTTGATAAAAATAGAAGGAATTTCGATTTGCTGATAGATTTTTAATGGATTCGAATGGTTATTCATTTGGATTTCGTTTGCTAAGTTTGTCTGAGTGAAATAACGAAAGTAATGGTCTGTTTTCAATTCAATTTTGTGCCCACTACCAATAGGAAGTTTTATGCTTAATTTAGAAAATGATTTTGCTTGGATTCGATTTCGTTATCATTGGTATGCTATCATTGGTAAATGTTTTCGGGAAGACACTTGTTACGATGTTGTGTCATATCTTTGATTGTTTCCAAGTTAAGGACAATGGATCTGTTTCTTTGATTAAAACATTACGCTCGAATAAAATTCATGCCCGAATTGGAAATGAGCCCAAATCGTAACAATTATGTGAAAATCTTAGCTAATTGATTCGCTTTTATTCTAATTTGGCAAGTTTGTCCTATGAGTTGAGTTCAGATTATAATCGATATTCTGTATTTTAAATTTGTGAAATGAATTGGTCAAACCCCGATATAATTCGTTGGATTGAAACGATTGTGATCGAAATTAATCGATCATGTTTGCTTACTATGCAATGATCAACGATTGAAATCTATAACAAACCCTCTTTGATTAATCCTGTTATGATTTTGTTATGAGTCAATTATCGTTTGGATTCGTTCACAACCTAAATCGCTTGCTATATGGTTATCGTGATAATCCTATTTGATTCACAAGTGAAACGATGTGTTTGCAATTTGTTCTATTTTCAATTGAATATCAAAATGATCTCGTAACAGAGGAATTCGATTTGTTGGGAAATGATTACGATTCTGTTTCATGTGATTTCATTTACCCTATTTATGACTATAATCGAAACAGAGTATTGCTATCTTCGTACTCAGTTAATGATGTGGATCATGTTTGAGTTCATAATAGAATATCGATTTCAATTTGTGACCCATTCTCAATATGATTGTTGATGTAAATTGAATATAATTTTTTACAAAGATTTGATTTAATTTCAATTCTGATTCTGTATCTTATTTTAGACTAGCTACAGAATCAGATGATTCTATAGCTAAGTCTGTAGAATTAAATTTTTATCATTTTATTAATAAAAGAGTCTTCTAACTTGTCTATTTTGGGTCCTTTTCAGGTGCATTCGAATTGTATGGGATTTGGTGGACAGTTTAGAGGATATTTGAAATATTTTGGTTTCATTTTAATTTCCTAGTCTAGTTGATCTTGGGAGATATTCCCAGATTATGTAAACAGTTTGATAACTTCCACAGGGAGGTTTTACCCTGTGGAAAAACTTATAAATACTCATTATTTTTTGTAATAAGATCATCCTCATTCGTGGGAGAACAAGGATATGGAATTTTAATACAAACTGAGACATAAATTGATTTTCTGCTACAGCTTTAGCTTTTCATAATATCAATATTTTGTTTCATGTTTATGTGTATCAATTTGCATTTGGTTAATGACTACTTTAGCTATCTTAGTCTCTTGCAAATGATATGATTTAATCAATATAATCTATATATGATTTCTTCCTAGTATTTAAAAAATATAGCAATTGCTTGATTCAGTTTATGAATGACAGATTTCTCTTCTTCATCAATTGGATTATTAAGTATAAGTTTTTGCGTAACAGGTTTACCTAATTCCAGAGATTTATAAATCTTATAATTGTCATGATTTTTTATGTCTTGTTTGTCCTGTAAACCAACTTAAAGAGCATTGCAGCGTATCGTTTACGAGAAGCTTCCGGATTATTCGGTGCGAGTTTCCTTCCTCCGACCAGCTTCGAAGTCATCATACACAGGACAAACCTGGAGCGCTTCTAGGTCAGTTTGTTGTTTATTCGCTTAGTTTATTTGCTAGTATTTTAGTTAGAGATATGTATAGTTAATATATTAGTTTGTTTAATTTCAGTAACTTTTATCTCTTTTTCATAAAATCATAAAATCAACAAAAAATATCTTTCTCTGTCCTAGGGCAGAAAGTAAATGAATTTTTCAGGTTTTATTCAAATCTGTGAGTTGTAGATAATTGTACATTTTTTGAATAAATAATATTTCTGTTAGTACTTAGACATTTAGATAGTTAGAGTTAGTATAGTATTAGTTAGTAGATTATATATAATAGTTAGTTTTACTTTACTTTAGTTTGTTTTATTTAGTTTAGTTTAGTTTGTTTTATTTAGTTTTAGTTAGTTTGTTTTATTTAGTTTTAGTTAGATTGGTTAGTTTAGATTAGTTTTCTCTTTGGTTTTCTTAGAACCTTAGAGCGGCTAACGGAGCCGCTAAACCCGTCAGGGTGGTTCATTCCAAACGGCTTGGGTTATTAGACAACCCCGAACCGGTTCCACTCTCTTAGTTGACGGACGGTCGATTTCGCCCGTCAACAAAAACATAGTGAAGTTGGTTAAAAATTTGTCCAATGAAGTAGTGGACCTCAATAAAAATGTTGGTGAAGGATCTTCCAAGAAGAAACTTTCCTGCCCGTTCTTTAAAAAGAATGAAAACCCATATAAACCACCATATATCCTTTGTCTTATGTTAAATCTGGATGATTTCAATATGGACAACTTTTGTTCCTATAACCAAATGAACCATTATCAGAAAAATTTCCCTCAATGGATTAATTCCATGACCCTGGTCATCAACCAACTATTAGATCAACAGGAAGTTGCTGATGATCAAAGAAAATAAACAAAAAAAGAAGAGGCCATTGAGGACAAGGACAGAAAAGAGGAATCAACCATGTTTTTTTGGGACTGGTGTTTAGATTCAGACGATGAACAAATCGAAGAGATTTCTATAGGAGATACCCAGATTCCAAAAGGTGATCCCAAAGACTATAACTTGTGCAACAAAGGGGTAGTAGCCAACATGCCTTTATCCTCGAAAATTCTCCTTTCCCCTAGGAAAATAAGTCCTCCCACGACTGCTCAGAAGCCAAACAATCCTGCACAACCCAGCATCGATCCCAACACTTCGCAGGCAAACAAAACTCTGAACAGATTTGAAACTCATGCCTTAGAATACAATTTCATTGAGTATATAAAGAAAACCAAAGCTATTATTTCCCTATATGACATTTGTGTGCTTCCTTAGCAACGAGATCTCATTCTTGAAACATTCAAGTCCACAAACCCTCAAAAAATGTTTGTTGTTGTAACAAACAACACTCCCAAAAATGCTAAAACGAAAACATAAAACAAAGTTGAAACTAAATCTACTGAGCGCATCTAGTATATGGTCGCACTATTTCATAATTTCTTAGCGGAATTTGGTGCTTCCTCGAATGTGATTCCCTACTCGGTTTATGAAAAAATAAATGTTTTCTGGGAAAAGAGCATGACTAGGATCATACAATTAGATAGATCAGATGCTAAAGTAATGGGTGAACTCAAAGACGTCATGATTAGACTATCTTCTGACCCCATAGTGCATCAAGTTATTGATATTATTGTAGTGGATATTCCAGAATCTTACGGTTTATTCTTGAGGAGGGACTAGTCTAAAAAACTAAAAGGATTTTTCTCCACATATTGGACTCACCTATGGCTTCCATACAAGGTAATAACAAACCAAATCAGACTGGAAAACAAAGTCCACATGAAACACACAATAATTGATATTGAAGGTAAGAAAGAACCCATCAGTTTCACTCATAACAAATTAAGAAATTGTTTTTTAGAGGCCGACCATGGTTGTTATACAACTGTTGGCAGCCAACCCAATTTTTTTGATTGCTCTCAAAAAGCTGCCTACACCCCTTGTGGTATCATGACGAATCATTGTCACATTGTGTTTATAGACATTCGTCTCATGTTTGCGACAATTACAATTCAATTTCGGTTCAGTTTTCACAACTGCAAGTGTGAAAACACCTCTTGCGTTGCCTAGGTTGACATCGTTTTTTTGGTTGATTTGTTGAAAGACACTTGACCACTGGTTTATCACATGACTGCTAAAGGCTTTCTCGAACTTATGTCTTGTTTACATGTTTAGAGATGATTTGATTCCTAAACCTTTGGACATAAAAGTCATTGGTTTTGTTCTGATCTTATGAAAATTGTAATGGATTTGGTCTTATTGCTTTTATCCTTATCATTGCTTTCACTCAGTCATTATATGAAAAGCTTTGGATCATAATGTTCTCAAAAGATTGGAATGCAAACATTACAATATGCACCGAATACATTGGCAAGTTTATAAGGTGTAATAAAAATGGTTTGAAGGCGCATAGGTTAATCATTTTGACTTTACAAATCGATCCTTGGTACATTTGTTTGGAAAGCGGATAATACATTGAATGTTCCATAATCCCGAGCTATGTATTAGCAGTAAACCTCGTGGTTAAGTGATTGATTGAATGATGGAATTGGCACGATTGATCGATAGTTAATGCTGGTACTGTGTTTGATTAAATTTTACACTTGGTGCATAATTATCACATGAGGTGTTAATCCTGACTCGGATGAGTGGCACGTAGAGGTGATGATCCACCTGTTCGCTGATTGATACGTTGTTTTAAATGATTATGGTTTTAACAGCTCTGTACAGGTCATTAATGCAATGCGTGGCGATGGTAATCCCACCACCTTCGCACGCATGGAGTTGTTTCCGGTC
>ML801016.1:43428-100137 GCA_009831015.1 Picea engelmannii
ATAAAACTATTATTGAAACTTTCCTATGTTGGACATTGGAAATGAATGAAAAATTTAAGGTCAATGGTATAACTAAAATAAATTCAACACTCGATCAAATGTTAGAGTCCTTGTTGCCTTCGACAAGGACTAATAACTAAATTAAAAGTATGATATTACGAAAATTACATATTAATATCTTATTCCATACTCTACATCACCTCTCCATTTCACATATGAAAACTCCTTTACAATTTTCAAACAGAGGGATGGAGGGATGGTTTACAATGGATTGGGAGACAGATCCAATGTAACGGTGCGTAAAAAGGTTGTGAAAAATAATGACAGGGAAAACATGATGGCATTGATGGAGGTTTGGCACCTTTCATCCCTCCGACATCAGATGTGATTTCGCCTTCTATTCCTCCTCACACATATAGGTCTCTTAGATAATCACAACTTGATAGGGGGTTGGAGTAATGATTATCCTCTCTCTCAACCTGTGTGGGGTAGGGGGTGCCCAAAATCTCTTAACCCTCAAACATTCGATAAATTATGTTCACCCTGACATAATCTTTTTGCAAGAAACAATGGTGGTATGTGAAAAGGAAAAGGATCTTTTCTTGAAGTGCCCATATAAGGACATATAGTCCTTTTGACAGCCTTTGATGGACTGTGGGATTCTGCTTGAAGATGGGTTAATCATTGGTGGGGATCTAAACCTAACTTTTTCATCAAGAGAAATATGTGGTGAACATGCCAGACTTGATTTGTTGGCTAACTATTTTTCTTCACTGTTCACTTATGTTGGACTTGTGGATATCCACCCAAGACATATCAGTCCTACATGGAGGAATGAGCATTTGGGTGAGGATGGAATTTCGAAGAGACTTGATAGGTTTCTTTATCAAAGAGAATTTTTTGGAGAGTTTGGGAAGATCTAGGACATGGTTTATAAATTCCTTCATTTCAGATCACAATCATGTAAGCTTGGAAGTAGAGGAAAACATTGATCGAAACTTCAATCCTTTTAAGTTCTATCGAGCATGGTTGAAGGATCTAGACTTTAACACTTTGGTTCGGTCTATTTGGATTTCTATGGATTCATGGCAGAGTCCCTCAACTATGAGATTAATAGTAGATAAGTTAAATAAGTTGAAGGAAGCAGTGGTCCCTTGGAAATCGAGGAAAAAGAGGAAACTTTAATCAGAGTTAAAGCAGATAGACAAAAAACTACCATAGTTTTTCCTTAAAATCCCCTCACAAATATTTTCTGTTGAAGACAAGTTTCTTTTAGGTTCACTTGAGAAGAGTAAGTTCGAGATACTTAACCATGAGGAAGAAACATGGTGCCTTAGGAGTCGGGAAATTTGGCTAGAAATTGGAGACCAAAACACAAAATTCTTTCATAAATATGTTGATCGCAAAAAAGGTCATCAAATCCATTTGTTACATTGCATATTTGGATGGTTCAATTGATCCAGTTGGATATTGGTGGCCACCCACCTATTCCAACTAGCTCCTCTTGTCTGTTTTTAGTTCAACACGTTCTTCAGTACTTCTTTGTAATTGTGGTTTCTACACTTATGGGTATGTCTGAATCCCTACACATATTCCAAGTGGATACTGGTGGTCTCTCATCTAATCCAACTAGCTTATTTTGTATGTTTTCATGTCAGCACATCTTGTTGTACTTCCAGGGCCATTTTGGAGCCCTAAACAATGTTTTTTTTTGGCTCGCCACAATCAAACTATAGACAGAGTCAAAGTTTGATAACGGAATGTGTAGTTCTCTGAAAGACCTTTCCAATGGGCTATCACGTGCCTAAAATGGAGGTCGTATACAAAATTTATGACCCGGGAAGTTGAGGTACCAACTTACCCATAGGGGCCCACATGACTTTTGGTGTTTCACCTCCCAGGGTTAGGTTTTTAGATGTCTAGGGTTTTGGAATTCAAGAGTAATATCAAAAATAACTCTGGAGCCTCATTGTAATGTATTCTGATCAGACGGATGCAAGTAGCAGCCACATCTCTTCTCAGAGATAGCTACCACCATTCGAGCAATTGTTTCAATTCTGCAGTTTTATAGTTTCATCCTATTTGATTTATTCAATAGAAGATATTGTTCACTAGATATCTGTGTTATTCTTCATATCTTTGTTTTTAGTGTATTGAGTTTGTTAATCAGTTCGTTTTGCTCCTAAATATGGATCATCAACCTTGTCTTCATAGGCATATATAAGGTCAACAACTTACAAATGTTATAGGTCTCTTTATCAAGCTACAGGGAAGGAAGACACATTAAACTAGTTCCATGTGATAAAATAAGTTCCACATTATTTCTCGGATGAAGAAAGTGATGATTTTGGAAAATAGATTTCCCTTCAGGAGGTGGAAAATACTGTGGGTATGATGCATAGGGACAAAAGTCCTGGGTTTGATGGGTGGAAACAAGAATTGTTCCAACACTTCTTTGACATAATGGCTAATGATTTATTGTCTGTTGTGGAAGAGTCTAGACAAACTGGCAGGGTTTCTGGATCTCTGAATGCTACCTTTGTGACACTAATTCCAAAGGAATCCAAACCTGCATCATTTAATGATTTTAGGTCTATAGATTTATGTAATTTTTTCTATAAAGTTATTAGAAAAATCATTGCATACAAGATAAAAGAAAAGTTGGCTACAAGCATCTAGGAGGAGAAATTTGGATTTCTGAAAGATAGACTAATTTCCGATGTTGTAGGTCTTTCAGATGAATGCATGCACTCTGTGAAAACAAAGAATATGAAATCACTAATATTGAAATTGGTTTTAAAATAATAGGTGTGCTCGTTTTACCATAGACAATATCACTATGGTCACCCAACCATAGGCACGCAACCACCCCTGAGCACCTTTAACCTTTGACATAATTATTCTGGAAAGTCATTGTTATCACTGAAAAATCATCTGCAACATTACACACAATGGTTGAAGAAAGACATCAATGCTAGCAACAATTAGTCCACCTACAACACCAAAATCCATCAAAAGACAAAAAACTATATACCTGTTTCAAAAATAAAAGTGCGCAAATTCACCAAAGGAAGCACATGCACAGTGCGCAGAATGCATAGGCTAACACAACCCTCATCGCACACTATTTTCAAAATGCGCGATTGTCTATGAGAAAAGCTGCACACTTCCATGAACGAGGCATTTATGAATCTTGTCGGCCTCTCAACCACTTCTAGTCTGACCCCCAACACGATTTGACACTCATATCTGAGTGAAATCTAGCTTGAAGGCTGGTCAAGGTCTAGGAAGTGCCCTAAAAGGCCTCTTGTTCACACTATGAACCAATTATATCTTGTCATGAATGGACACTATAAATATGTGCCATGGGTGTGCTAGAAAAATAAGAACTTCAAGGTATTGTTATGATACAAGAATTCTTCTTTGAGAATCCTCTTTTCTCTTTGAATCATTCAAGCACTATATCAAGGGCCATTCCACTCACCTCTTGAGAGGATTCACATTGTATTTCTTCACCATTGTCACTTGCCATTGTATGAATAGAAGAGATCTCAATTAGGGAACTCGAGAACCCTCCCAAGGAGGAAGAGGGTATTCATAAGTCCCTTCCTTTCTCTACGGTGTTTACCCTATCAATATATTGATCCATTGGTAGCTATATATTGGTCATTTTTTTCTTTTCATGGTTCTAGTTCTTGCAAGATTCTCTCACATTTATTTATTATTTGTTTTTAGTTTTTATTTCCTTGTTTCATGTGTATTTGGTTATATAATCAACTCACAAACTTTTGTCTTGTTTAGCTAACTTAACTAAGCATGCAAGTGTTGTGTTTTTGCTCACCCATGTGACAAAACCAACAAAACATATTGGCGACCATACCAGGGAAAGGTAGCAAATTACTCCTTATTTAATTCTTGAGAGCACTTCTTTTTTATTGTTTTGATATCCAGGTACCAAAACCGACCTAGACCAACCTTCGAAAATCAAAATTCAGAGCCAGGGAAAGAGAACTTCACTTGGAAATTTCTTTCCCGACGCATGATAGGAAGTGTGTGGCTTTGAAGGCACACAAACGCGTACTGTGCACGTGATAGACTTCATTACTCTGTGCACTCTGCGCCCTTTGCGTGCTTGTCAGAACTGTATCCCGCGCATAAGTTCAGTTTTTTCAAATTGTAATGGTTTTTATGAGTGGTTTAAGGGGCCCTAACCTTTAGATTTTAATTTCCTCCACTTTTTAAAGCAATAACACTTCACTTAGATTCCTTTCTCACAAGGAAGTTTAGCTAACATAAGCACATAGGGGTAAAAAGACTCACTATTTCTTCTCTTTGCTTTGTTGCCGCATGGATGGCTCATTTGGAACTTAAAATTTTGAGTTGAAGTTATTTCTTTTTCAAACACAATCAATTAATTTGGGACTAGAAATCAATTTTAACCCTCAAGTATGCTCTTCTCCCGCACCCAAGTGTGACATCGGGAATAAAAAAAGGTGGTTGAAAGGAAATTTAATCTCCCTTAAAAAATCATTAGGAGAGGACAAAGCCCCCCTAGGGTTCCTCTCAGTTTTGGAAATCATCTTAAACTTTGTAAGGGCCCATACATGCCCACATGTTTACAATCTTAGGATAGTTTCTAAATGATTTCTTAGTTTAGACAACACTCTAGGAAAGTTTAAAAGGTCAAGTAATGGGCCCATACATGCCCACATGTCTACAATTCTAGGATAGTTTCAAAAGATTTCTTAGTATAGACAACATTCTAGGGAGTTTAAAGGATTTGTAAGGACCCATATGTCCACATTGCTAGTTCTTTAGGGCTTTAAAATTTCACAAGGTTGTACCAAAGAAACATAGTAAGCTAGGTAAGAAGATTTGTACGAACCACATGAAGTCCACATGCTACAATCTCACACTTAACTTATTAAAATATTTTGCACACTTTTCACTTTATTGCACATAAAGCCACTCCTCACACACATAATTTCTATTTAGAATAGTGGAGGTCGAAGTAGGATTTCTTCAAAGGAATTCTGAAAGATCTGACTACTTCTTTGGAAATTATCCACAACAATTTAATTCAAACGAGGTTGGTCCATGGCCCCAATCTCTCATCCCACCACATCTAAAATTTTTCTAAGAACATACTAAATTTTCCTCCACGGGAGGTGCCAAAAGAAATTTTTTAGTCTAGGTAGGATCTCGGGGGTAGGCATCCAAATAACTCCCCGTTTTTAGGTTCTCACATTTTGAAACAATAGAAGTTGAGAATAGGGATCTTTCAAATCCTCCAAGTCAAGTGTTCCTATACCATAAGTTAGGGAGATACCCGTGAAGGGTTGAAGGTTGAGGTCTGATTGTTCTACAAATCCCTCCTTGAGTCACCCAACTCTTGTGAGGGTATCCATCCTGTGACCCATTTCTTAGGCCGAAAATATAAATTCTGCACTTTGATCGAGGTACTTAGTGACCAAACATAGGATATCTACCCATGTGCCAGTTATGGGCTGCAATCACACTTTGATCAGATTTCATGTGGCTATTGGGAAATATTGCTAGCTCTTTCAATATATGCACCCTCTACCCCTCATTATAACTCATTACTTCAACCTTCACTAGTTCCTCTTCCGGTGGCTTCAGACCCCACTATTGAGTTATATTGGAAGGCCCAACGCTAAATTGAGAGGAAGGACGATATGTCTTTTAGGACATGAGCATTTGTTTTTATTGTTCCCCCACACGGACAAAATCCACTTATCCACATGCTTGTTTATTTACAGTTGATTTATGTATGATGTTCATTTGATTACATGCAATTGTGAGTTATAGTATTTTTTGAAGGTAAAAATCTCTTGTTCATTTATTTCTCTCTTGTCACCATTTACACACATTCACTTTTCTAGTCAGAACCATAGGGGAACCACATAATTCCCTTCGTTCTAGACTCTTGCAAAATCTCCCTCCTATTCTAGGAGGAGTCCCTAGTCTCGCCAACTCACCGGCTCAACCATCTCACACCCTCGTGAGTGCTACTATTTTGGGATAAGCTTTACTTGGTTGCACTTTGCTTGGGTCAAATACCCAAGGCCATCCATCTGTTTGTTCTCCTTCACAAGGAGGCGGGGGTCAAACTTCTTCTCAAGGAGGAGGTACAAACCCACCAAATCCCTCTCAAGGGATAAGTCCATTACCTACACACAATGACGAGAAATAATACTCCACCAAATATCCCTATGCCATACTTGGCATTCCTCAACATTCTTGATCTAACCAAACTCATGAATGATCCCATTTTGCATGATACCACTTGGCCCAATATGCCTACAAAATTGCCTTCAGATATTATAAAGTTTGAAGGAAAACCAGGGGAAGATCCCACCAACCATGTTATGACCTTCCACTTATGGTGCTCTTCAAACAACATCATGCATGATTCCATCCACTTAAGGTTATTTAAGATAACTCTCACTGGTTCCTTATCCAAATGGTATGTGGATGACAAATCAGGGTCCCATGTGATCTTTGAATCATTGGCCAAGGCCTTTTTGTCCTTTTTCCAACTACCAGTTCATCATGACACTGGTTTAGAACTTCTCTCTGAATCCAAACAAGCCACTACTACCCACATCGCCAACCACATCCATGAATGGCGTTGATGACATAGTTTGTGTAAAGCAGAAACCACCAAAGAACAATGTCTCGATTGGTTTCTCAAATCACTCGTCTCTGTTATTTCCAAATATGTTGCATCCACTTTTCCTCAGTTGGAAGAGGAAGCCATTAGCAAGGCCCAACAATTCGACCTCATATATTCCCAGTCAGGTTACTTGTACACAGTATTTCCTGATGCACCAAGACCCATACCATTTGTCCAAGACAAACCTGTGATGTCCCATGCTGCGGATGGGTGATTGGTTCTATAACACACCGCAACCCTTATAGCCACCCGTCAACTACTTACAGTGCAAATCAGTATCTGCAACCATATGGAGGGATTTCTTATTACCCTCCCCCCACTCACCAACAATCATATCCTGTTGTTCCCCCTCAGTTGTTCGGGGGACCCACATCGGTACCCCAGATGCATCCAGTCTCTCAATAAAGTGTGGGTCCACCCCCAAACCCCACACATGACCCTAACAATGGTGGAAGTACCTGAAATTCCTATACACCATATGGATCGTCTCCACAAAACAATCCATATTTTCCATTTCCTAGTCCTCCCCAGCCGGTTGCTCCTCCACTAGGAAAACCACATGTCGGTGTTAACTTTGTTCATTCCTCTCCCATTCAAAAGGTTCACGTTATTGAACAGTTGAATACGACCAATCTATCTCATCAGCCGAATAATTAAAAGAATAAAGGAAAAAAATGAAACAATAACAACCCAGGACCAAGAAGAAATAATCCCCAACAAAATCGTCCTACAGGGGGCAATCAGAATCAAGGCAACCAGAACCCCCAAGGGGGAAATAATAACAATAAACCATGACAAGGGAAGAACATTAACCTCAGAAATAACTTCCATTGCACTCTATGTGGTGAGTATGGACATTATACTCACCACTTCCCCAAAATTTATGATTACAAACGGATGAAAGCATCCATGAACACAAAACACCCTCCAGCACCGCCTTCCCCCCAACATGCCCCACAAAATTATTTGCAATCACCACCTCCGAATGTTTTGAAAAACCCCATTCCACACCAAGGTGTGATGAATACCCAATAAGAGGTACACCCTTCTCCACCACAAATGGGGCAATACCAAAACCCAGATCCCACTCAACTTGGAAATCCGACCGATTGCAATATCCTCCTTACCAGTGAAGAAGAGATTCTTCTACAAACACATGTTCGTCAACATGGCATGCCTCTTGACTCGACCCCAACCACCTCATAAGTATCTCCAACTACAACAGGACAACCTCTGATGATTCCCCACCCTAATACTAAACCAAACCCTTGTATACTCCACATGCCCTTACAACGGAATGTACATAACCCTCATGCTAGGGAAACCCACAACTATAGTTTGATCGATGACTTAGCATAGTCTCTTGATTCCATGTCTGTTTTGGAGGTCCACCAAACCTGTCCATCACAACGAAAATCCTTGCTTTCTGCCTTGGGGGCAGTCGACCCACATGATACTCAACTCATAACCTTTGATCTAGATAGCAGAGAACCATGCCTCCCCACCATGGTAGCTTTTCAGATACTAGTTAAGATCCAGAACATCACAGTTCATCGGTGCATCATTGATGAAGGTGCATCCACATGCATCATGTCCAAAGTAGTATGGAAGAAACTCGGCTCACCTGAGCTAGTACCATTTGCCATCACCCTGAGAGCTTATGACGGTCGATCATCATCCCTTGAAGGGATCTTCCAAAATGTCTCTGTACAACTTGGGGGAAAAACTATCCGGATTGACATTGAAGTTATCGATGCCTCACTTAATTACAATATCTTGTTTGGATGTAGCTACATGTATGCTATGAAGGTGGTAGTCTCTTCTCTATTTCGTACAATGATGTTCCCCCATAATGGGAAAATCGTCACCATTGACGAACATACACATTACGAGCCTAATCATTCCACCAACATTGATAACACCCTCCCCCTTGTCTGCACTATCTCGAATTCTTTTTCAGTCATCAACATTGGTCCTAGAATATTCAAGGACCCATCCTTGTTGGGGGCATATCATGGAGCACCACCTCTCTTACACCCTTCTATTTCAACACAAGTGTGTGTAGTGTATTCTAATGACACAAATATCAGAGACAATACTCCTCTCATTGAGGCCCCTACCCACATCAAAGTTCCACCAATCGAAGAACTATTACCTTAGGAGTTCCCTAAAAACCCCACTGCACTACTTGTCTTGGATTCCCCCCCCCCTCCCCCCCTCCTCCAAGGGAAAATTCCAGTTTGGGAGACAGTCCCCCAAAACATTACCCAAATTCCCTTTTTCTACCTCCCACCTAGAGTCCAAGAATTCCAGGTATCTGCTACTCTCACCCTTCCAAACATGGTTCTCACCATCCCTGTCTGGTATATTCATCCACCTGCTATGGTTCCTACACCATCTGTCCCTTCTCAGACAGAGGGATTACCGATGCAGATTCCAGTACAGGCTCCTCTCACATCATCCCCACCCGCAATTAGAGGCAACACTACCACCACTGGGGCCAGACAAAGGAAGAATGAGCCCATAGCTCCGCTTCCTCCCTGAGCTCAACTTCCTTGCACACTATGTGAAAGAGAAGGACACCCCACTAACATATGTCCTACTCTGCCCGAGTTACGCAATCTTATCCAACTCCCTAAAGCAACCCCATTTCTTGCTACTCCACCAAGTACATCCACTGCTACTACGAAGTCCTCCACCACATGCAAGAAAGGAATACAAACCAATTTTACGTGTGCCATATGTTCAGAATATCGCCATTCCACTCATCATTGCCCAACTCTACCTCAATTCTGCCAAACATTAGCCACAATACGCCACACGTCTCGACTAGAGCCCTCTTAGTCACTCCACATGCATGCTTACATTACTGACATTCATTATATTTTGCCGTCAGTCCCTGAGTGAATGAGGTATCATCCACAATATCGTGACATTTAGTTCATGTCCAATGAGCCATCACACCCTGTACACAATATCCCTTCTACATCCTCACCACTTGAGGACAATAAAACTTACCCATTGATTGTTCCCCCTACCACCTCCCAGGATCCTCTGTATTCTCTCATTTTCCACTGCGATGAAGATATCCTGGAGGAACTCACTACCCCTTATTTCCCATGGAATGTTCTCCATCATCAAGCACTTTTTATTTCACAAGAGGCCTTTCACCCTCCTACCCAAGCCTCCCTGTGTGCAATCGAAACTAAGGATTTCATTCCTTTGGGGCATATTGACTAGTTCAAAAACCCTATCCCTGCCCCCCATGCTTTTGAAGAAGGAAACATGGCCAACATCTCCTCCACTGTCAAAATTAACATTTCCATTAAACCAAGAATCGTAGAAGAGATCACGATTAGCGCTGCATGTTCCCCTGAAGAAATCACTACTTACAAAGCTTTCTTTCATGAAGACCAAGATATTTTTTCCTGGTCATATATGAAGATGCCTGGCCTTGATCCTTCTATAGTCAAACATCGAATCGACACCTGGCTAGATATCACCCCCGTTCGTCAAAGGCAACGCCCCCTCCACCCATCCAAAGCCACAGCTATAAAATCTGAAATTGACAAGTTACGTACTATTGAGTTCATTTACCCCATTGTGTACACTTCTTGGGTCTCCAACCCCATCCCCGTGAACAAAAAACAGGGAACTATTTGAGTCTACACAGACTTTCGCGATCTCAACCATGCTTGTCCCAAAGACAACTTCCCAACCCATTCCATTGACCAAATCATCGATGATTGTGCTGACCATGAAGAACTATCCTTTATGGACGGGTTCTCCAGTTATAATCAAATTCAAATCCACCCAGCAAATCAGTACAAAATCACTTTTACAACCCCTTGGGGTACCTTTTCTTATCACGTCATGCCTTTGGACTAAAAAACGTTGGTGCAATGTTTCAACGGGACATGACCTATGTTTTTCATGATCTTGCTTGCATCATCCTTTCTTATTTGGATGACCTCACAGCTCCATCCAAAAAGTGAACCCAACATTTAGATGACTTATGCATCGTATTCCAATGATGTCGCCAATATAATATCTGCTTGGACCCCCTCAAGTGAATCTTTTGCGTCATTATCAGACGCCTCCTCGGGTTCATCATATCCCAACATGGCATCACTGTGGACCCACTCAAGGTCCAAGCTATCACAAAAATTCCACCATGTAGGAATTTACGCCAACTATAGAGCCTACAAGGATAAGCCAAATTTTTGTGTCCCTTTCTCCTAGACTACGCTACTCGTGCACATGGTTTTCTCCACCTACTGCGACATGATATCCCATTTCAATGGAACGAATATGCTCAAGCATATTTTGATGATTTAAAATCTTCCCTATCCAATGCCCCTTTGATTAGTCCCCCAGACTATGATCACGATTACATCCTCTACTTATCAGCGTTTGTTGTTTCAGTCGCAAGAGTCCTCATCCAATTAGGGGATGATGAGCATGAACATGTGATTTACTACATTACTAAAAACCTTTGAGGACCACCCCTGAAGTATAACCACGATGAGAAACTCGCGTTAGCAGTTGTCCTCATAGTCCAAAAACTGTGACATTATATTTTTCTTCAAACTACCAAGATCGTAGCAGACTCCAACCCCATGCAGTACTTTCTTAATCGACGAAAAATCAATGGAACATTTTCCCGATGGATCGTTATACTCCAGGAATACAATCTAGAGTTCTCTACTCCCAAAAGAAAGAAATCTCTTTTCCTAGCCAAACTAATTATGGCTTTCCCCTCAGACACCAAAGCTTACCCCATCAATGAGGATTTCCCTGATGAACACCTCTTCTTTATCCCCTTCGATGACCCCTGGTATGACGACCTCCTTGTCTACCTTCGCACACATAAGTGTGGGTCTCATCTCTCTCAAGATGATCGTCGATGCATTCACCATCAGGCCCCCCAAGACCTCCTCATTGGAGACATTCTCTATCGAAGTGGGGTCAACACCATTCTTCGGAGATGTCTTACCATCGACGAAGCCGACAGAGCCTTGAACGATTTCCATGGTGGCGCTTTTGGTGGTCACCTCTCAGGTATGTCCACCGCCCAAAAAATAATTTGGGCATAGTACTTCTAGCCCACTTTGTTTCATGATTGCATCAACGCTGTCAAGCGATGCAACAAATGCCAACTTTATGCAAACAAATCACTAGCTCCACGAGCTCTTCTACACCCAATCATCACAGTCGACCCCTTCTGTAAATGGGGAATAGACTTCATGACTTGCCATCCTCCATCTAGTAATGGACACAAGTACATTATCATGGTAGTGGATTAATTTACCAAATGGGTTGAAGCCATGCCCACATTCAACAACATAACTGACACAATGACATGTTTTTTATTCAACCATGTCATTACCCGATTCAGAGTCGCATAACAGTTAGTTTTCGATCATGGAAAACATTTTGAGAAAGATATCTTTACAGAACTCTCCTCAAAATTAGGCTTCACCCATGAGTTCGCCTCCCCATACTACCCTCAGTCCAATGGGTAGGTAGAGACTGTCAATAAAGTCCTCAAAACCATACTACAACGTACCATCAACAAACATAATACCAACTAGCATCATATGTTGTTTTCCGCTTTATGGGACTATCACACGACAGTCAAAACTGCCATCGGTTTTACACCATTCTACCTCGTCCATGGGATCGAATCCACCCTCCCTATCGAGTGCGAAATTCCCATTTTACAAACTTCCATAGAGATCTTACCTGACACTGCACCAATGGAGCAGTGCCGACTGACCTTAGAGTCACTTGATGAAGATCGTCGATCTTCATTACAACACAATGAGGAAGTTAAAAAATGGTCCAAAGCCACCTTCGACCGCCATGTCAACCTACACTTATTCAACAAAGGTGATCTCATGTTAGCCTATGATATCACCCACGACACTCTGGTCCATGGGAAATTCGAATAATTATGGCATGGCCCCTTCATCATCCAACATTTCCTCACTAAAGATGCCTACATATTGGCATCTCCAGAAGGCTACCCTCTCAAAGAACCCATCAATAGGTTGTACTTAAAGAAGTTTTACACCTAAGCGTAGGCCCCCTACCTTAGGTTTCTCTTTTTACATGTTTGTAGAGTTTTTTTATATATCGCCACCAATCCCGATGTCTAATCTATCACCCGTGTTATTGACAGATGCATCATCCATCAACCTACCACATCGGTTATGCTAATTGTGCCAACTGCTAGACCTAGAATCTCGCTTTGGCCTCTTGGGCCATCTATACCCCCTCACATATCCTACTCCATTCCAATGGCATATATTTGGGCTTGACCACCAATAACCAAGCGAAATATGACATCGTCATTAGTCTCCTCACTGAGGCCAGTCACCGACACATTCGTCACCTTAGTGTTCTATTAGATTCCTGGCTTGTCCTCTTGCAACTCAAAAACATTTATCATGTTCACGATCCTTACCTCTTTCACAAATACCTGCAAGTTAGACTCCTATATCACAACTTTCATTCCATCACATTTACACATATTCCAAGAAACATCAATCAAGTAGCAGATCACATGGCTAACCTAGTATGAGATTGACATTTATCACAATAACAACATCGTATACACATCATCATACATTTTTCAAACAGATAGCATAAGACATCATACATCATATACACAAAACATAAAGACAAGGATGATCAAAATATAACCATCATATATATATCATCAAGGTCCCCAATGTTTTACAAAAAAAATAGATATACAATTTCCCGTAGGATCATGAGTCCCATCACCCCTATGAGCATAAAATATGGGTATCCAATACCCTATACAAAATTGGGCCCATAAACCCATATAAATAAAAAATCGACACTCAAGGTGCCCCCAGAGCCCCCCTAGGTCCTCTGTTAGTTGGAGGTGCCCCACCAGCTAGGGGCCCTCCAGCTTCAAAAGGCAGTCAACCAGTCATCGCTGCCCCCACCATTGCTTCTCTACGGATCAATGTTTTCCACTCTGTTGGTACCCACACACACTGGTCCAGGACCTCCTCGTCTTGGATATGGGCCCATATGCCCTCATGAACACCCTACAAGACCCACTCAAATCGTCGGTACAAATCCTGTAAGGTGGCCGTAGCATCCCCTTGTGGCTCTCTGGCTGGTCCAACACCAATGTCATCTCGTCGATGCCCCTTTCCAGCCTTCGGCTCTACAGGATCTTGTCGAGCCGTCTCCCATCTAGCCTCTGCCTCTCGTTCCTGGGTTCCAACATCTGCAAAAACAACAACAGATATAATGTCAACATCCATACACATGTCTGATAAATACTATCTACCAAAATAAAAAAAATAGAGACAACACATACCTCTCTAGTCCCAATCCTCCCCAGGAGGTAGCACCATATTTGAGTCCTGTTTGTAATCCATACCAACGTATGGATAACAGAGAAGAACCTATGGAATATAACACCACACTCACGTGACCTTGGCTATGAAATAGTGGCCACCCTCCCCTCATCCATGATGGGCCAACACATGCACCCATCACATCAATCGTGACTCTCACTGGGACACTGGCTCTAACAAATTCCTTGGGCGTAATAAAGACACCCTCTCCAGAAACCAGGCCACCAAAACGGACCCGAATGCAAAGTCACTGGAGTCAGCATGCCAACACCGGTTCAATTGCGACATCATCTTGGTGTGCATCAACACACCCCATGCAAACAGGTCCCCATTCAGGACCTGCTCCACCACCCTCAACTAGGGCCATCTCATAGAATGGGAGTCTCGTCAAAAAATACACGTCCTCTGCTATAGAGAATGTAAGTTTCTCCCCCCTCACCATGAATACTTCAGATCAGTGATCCACATCCTAATCATAAATTAGAGCAGGTACTCCTGTGACCGTATCAGGGGGCAGTTGAAAAACTTGAGCAACCCATAGGCTGCCAAGCGTCTACATACCCCCAGTTGCGCACTCATAGCCTCTCGCAACCGATCCCAATCGCACTCTCGCCAGTGAACTGACATCATGCTCTATGTTCTATTTATCACCTACATCCACAAAGAAACATATGATCAGCCTCATCATCGATCAAATAATCATAAATATCCAAAAAATACACCCTTGAGTCTGCACACAGTGCACGAATTTTCCCCAACCAGTTGTGCATCAATGCGCAACTGTTCTTCCCACAACTGCACATTAATGCCCAGTTGCCACACTCAGAGTTACACATGGGTGATAAACTAACGGTCGTACAAACACGCATCCCATGCACTCTTGTCTATCCTTCCCACGCACCCACATGCATGGTTGTCTCAAGCACAACCGTACATTATGCGTGTGTTTCCTCACCACAACCATGCACTTCTCAGTGTGCGATTGTGAAGGGAAATCTCACACATAATTTGTGATACACTGAGGTATACCCATGCACATATGCATGGGTATTCCCATTTTCTCATGCACTTGTGGGCCCCTACCCTTGAAAACCCCTCTACAGCCCTCCGTACAACCCCTACCTACAATCTATCAAATTCACAATATTTAGGATTATAGGATCACTAACCTGTCTCTCGCCGCTCTCGGATCGGTAGCCTCACACTCTAGTAATATCCAAATCTCCTTACAACTCTATTATCAACTTAGCAATAGTGACATGTACAAATGAGGTGGTATTGTGGGCCCACCATCTATATATAGCCCCTTTTTCCCAACTTCCACACTCTGTTATAGGAGCCAAAATCCTTTGTTTTCTGATCCATTCTTAGCCATGAGATCCTGATCCAGCCATCTACACATTCACTTTCCCTGGGTTATCATCTGCACTTTTCCCCAGAGGAGCATTTTTCTCATGCCATGTTCAAGTATGCATGCTCACTTTCAGTTTTATCAAATAGTTGTTATATGTTCTATTATCATTAGATATTGTTCACATTGGGTATTTGGTTTTCATGTGTACAGGTACTTGTTCTGCAAGATGACAACCCCTTTAGGTATATGTATGACACTGGCATGTAGTTACTCCCTCTGTTACTAATCACATAACCCAGTCACACCCTCTAACATTTACCTTTAGGGTCCCTACTTTCGGATCTGTAGTATCTTTACCTCTGCCATATTTTGGTACTGTCATCCAATAGCACTCTCCCCCACATGAGTTGTCCCATTCATAGTTCCCCTTGGAAACTTGAAACTCATGATGATTTCACCCCCCTAGGTTTGGGAGTCCCGTTAGTATTTTTCATTTCCGAGAATGAACCCCATACTTCTTCTCATCATATTTCTAACCTTCCCAATGGACTCCTAGGTCATATCATCTTCGCAGTTTCATTAGCCCTCCATCTCATCCACCATTAGTTTTTCGTCTGTAGATTATCCTCCATCCACTTAACTAATACAGAAACCCACCCATGAGGCCCCCACCCTCCACCAATTCTCTTTCAAAAACTTGTGCCCTAATCAGGCCAAGCCATCTTTCACTAGGGAAACCATTTCTGTATATTTATACTCAACCCAACTTATTCTTTATTTCTTTGGTAATTGTATAAAGCCTTTGTTTCCATCATATACATAGTTTTTTAGTCATCAGCCTCGATGGCCTTCTTTTACCTAGAAAAGTAACCCATGTCACCCTTGGTTGGGGAATCCACCCTTTCTTCATATCAACATCATTAACAAACCCCAAGTATCCAAAATACATGTACCCATGATCTCTGAGTTTTCCCACTTTGTTAGCCTCTGGCACTGTTTAACCCCATATCTAGTCATCCCCCTCACGCTATATCTAGTTTTACGGTTGTTTCCAATCATCCCTCAACACCCCAACCAAGGGCCATCTCGAGTCCCACAATATCTTGACTTCATTCATGTTACTTGTCAGTACTGGATATCATCTATTAATCAGTGGATTTCAAGAATCCCTTAGCTTCTTGGCATCACGTCTCCCTTCATGTTGACATTAGCATAGTTTCCAGAAGGGTGGTAGTACCTTGAATCTCATTACCTTTTCAATGAGGAGTCTCAGACGACACAAAGAGAATCATCATTTCTTTCTGATTCCGTTGAACCCATAACATTTGACTTCAACAAAATATCATGTTAAGGTGGGTCTTACTATGCGACCATTTCATTTGTTTCATACCAGCCAGAGACCTTTGAAGTTGATAGGCCATCAATGCCTACAAGTCATTGACAATTCTTACATATTTCCTTGACTCACTTCAGAGCCTGTTCACCATTCAGAACTGTCATCTTCCGTTATCAACCACCCCCGAGGGTGCTGTAGTTATCTACATCAACATCCATCATCAGTGATTGTCCCACATTTTGGTTTCATGACACGAGCATGGGGCATGACCGCCTCGTTTGTACACATATTTTATTTTTTCCTAGAAAAAGGTTTGGGTCCCACAATTTTCCCTCTCCCTCCGATGGATCGCTCTTGCAGTTCCTCTCTTCACTCTTCCTTACAATGGCACTCTCAGCAAAATAAACATTGATGTATTTTGTCTATACGTATGCTTCTAACTTCACACATCAGGGGGCATCTGTTATCACTGAAAAATCATCTGCAACATTGCACACAATGGTTGAAGAAAGACATCAATTCCAATAGCAATTAGTCCACCTACAACACCAAAATCCATCAAAAGGAAAAAAAATATATACTTGGTTCAAAAATCAAAGTGCACAAATTCACCAAAGGAAGCACACGCACAGTGCACAAAATGTGCATGCTAACACAACCCTCAATGCGCACTATGCACAAAATTCATGACTCTCTATGAGAAAAGTCGTGCACTTCCATGAACGATGCATTTATGAATCTTGTTGGCCTCTAAACCACTTCCAAACCGACCCCCAACATGATTTGACACTCATATCTGAGTGAAATCTATCGCACAAAATTCACAACTCTCTATGAGAAAAGTCGTGCACTTCCATGAACGATGCATTTATGAATCTTGTTGGCCTCTAAACCACTTCTAGACTGACCCCCAACATGATTTGACACTCATATCCGAGCGAAATCTATCTTGGAGGCTGGTCAAGGGCTAGGAAGTTCCTTAAAAGGCCCATTGTTCACACTATGAACCAATTATATCTTGCCATGAATGGACACTATAAATATGCGCCATGGGTGTGCTAGAAAAATAATAATTTCAAGGTATTGTTATGCTGCAAGAATTCTTATTTGAGAATCCTCTTTTCTCTTTGAATCATTCAAGCACTATAGCAAGGGCCATTCCACTCACCTCTTGAGAGGATTGGCATCGTATTTCTTCACCATTGTCACTTTCCATTGCATGAAGAGAAGAGATCTCAATTAGGTAACTCAAGAGACCTCCTAAGGAGGAAGAGGGGATTGATAAGTCCCTTCCTTTCTCTACGATGTTTAGCCTATCAATATATTTATCCATTGGTAGCTATATATTGGTCATTTTTTTTATTTTCATGGTTCTATTTATTGCAAGCTTCTCTAACATTTATTTCTTAGTTATTTTTAGTTTTTATTTCCTTGTTTCAAGTGTGTTTGGTTATCTAATCAACTCACAAACTTTTGTCTTGTTTAGTTGACTTAACTAAGCATGCAAGTGTTGTGGTTTTGCTCACCCGTGTGACAAAAACAACAAAACAGTCATACTAGAACCAACATATAAATCCTAGATGCTAACTGGAAGAAAAACTCAAGAAAAGTAGAGCGCTCCTTCTCCAAGGCTAGCGCACAAGAGAGAGAGTCTCCATATCCATATAACAAGTACCATACACAACTGCAGCAACTGCAACTACACTACTCTCTCAAACTTTCACCATACCTAGCCATAATATCACCAAGAGTGTTACCCATGATTTTGGTCATCATAATGGTGTATTGATGATGGTGTACTCAAGCTCCTCATAAGAACTTTCTCCTAAGAAAAGTGACATTCATCTCTTCCCAGAAAACATACTTTTGAAGAGAGTTCGCAGGTTGCTAATATAATAGGGTGCGAGAATGATCCATTCTTGCAGGCTGCCTTAAGCTAGGGTGAGAACTTCTCGCACTGTGCTACATAGCTAGGGTGTGAACTCATTCTAAAGCTTGGAAAAAGATGAAGTCTTGATGGTTTTAGAAGGGAATATTCTAGAAGAATGGGTTGGCATTTGAATGGTTATCCTTTTACTGGTTTCCTTGATATTGTGGGATCATTCTTATCCAAGTAACCATCTCATTCTCTCCTATATATTGATGGAATTCTCATGGAAAAGGTTAAGAAAGATTCATTGGAGAATTGGTGAAAGAATTGTGTGAAGGACCTAGTTTGAACGGGAGCTTGGAGACTCTAGCAAGTCTATCAAGAGGATTTGATCTTCTTAATACAAGGATTGAGCAAGTGTGTGTGTTGGAGCCAAGAGCCACTGAAAGGAAGCTTGCGACATCAAGGCGATCAGGTTGTAATCTTCTACTTTCAATTAATATGATAAAGTGGCATGTCCTTTTCCCATAAATCTATTCTCACTTTATTGTGTAATTCCTTGATCATACACATAAGTTGACAGTTGAATATATTCTGCTATCTTCACTTTGTTTGGGTTGTGTTGTCTTGGTCTTGAACTCACAAGAGCACCGGAGCGAAGTGGGAGCAATAGAGACCCTAGGAAGCGATACAAAGGTATGTTACTTGTTCCTTCCTACTAGATAATTCAATGGTCAAAACTTAGGGAAAGAGTCATGTCATGTCCTGTTTTGTTCTAGATCCAGGTGGATCTAGGGAGATCTGTTAGTGTCCGCACCTACCGATTAGTCCGATAAAAAAATTGGTGACTCCACTGGGAAATAACCCATTTTCATTGTGGTTTTTGGTATTTTTCATTGGCCATTTGTTCTTGCCTTACTTTTCTCCATTCATATCAATCTCCGAGTCTTCAGGATACCCTGATAGACCCTCTGGGTCCAGAGGCCTCTTCAAATTTTGTGTCTTTTTCCAAAAATTTGATTAGTTTTAGACATTCTCACACTGCACTCCACAGTGGCCTGCGAGAACATACTGATTTCTCACCCTACTTTTAGGTTTAGTGCGAGGTTCTTGCACTCTACTCAAAGCTCACCTGCGAGAATGACCTATTCTCGCACTGTGTAATACTCTCAGCCTGCGAACCCTTTTTTTTCAAAGTTTTGGATTTAATACTTTTGCATGATCAACTACCTAGATCATTATAGGTGCCTAACAAGATATTCCTGGACCATTGGTTGATGTTTTCTTGTCTTCGTTCTTTTGCATGAGCAGTCTTAAGAAATCAAGACTCTTCCTGTCCATTTTTCTTGACTTTCGTTTCTTGACTTCTCTCTGCAAAGATATACTCTCTGATTTTGGAATCTGAGTGTGCTTGCTTGGTTAAGAACTGGAGATTGACTGAAAGTTGATCTTCTTTTTCTTTATCATTTGCTCATTATTTGAAACCTCATTTTTCTCATGCAATTGAAAAGACTAGTTTGGTTTGCTTGTTACTTTTGTTTCCATTGAAAGAGTGGTTTGGGTTGTTATCTATTGCTTGTTCATTGTTTTTATTTTCTGCATTGATCCAAGTGGATATTGGTGGCCACCCATATATTCCACTTGGACCCGTACCATTGCTTCTTTCAGTTTTTCAGTTTCTGCACAGTTTACTATTTTTAGCAGTTTTTCAGGTCCTGAACTTCCGAAGCTGTTTTGAGGCCTTAAACGACGTTTTTTTTTGGAAAAATAGGGAGCAACATGGATCATAGATCAATGTTTCTCACCCAAAAGTTGTATTCCTCGGATAGATATTTCTAACGAGGTATAGAACACGTCAAACAAAGATCGTATGCCAAAGTTACGTCCCCAGGAAGTTGATGTACCAACTTACCCAAACGGGGCCCATAGTCTTGGTGTTTCATCTCCTAGGGTTAGGTCTTTGGATGTTTAGGGTTTTCCATTGTTTCTCAATAATAATAGGCCTTAGAGCCTCATTGTAACACAGTTCAGAGGCCAGTAGCCGCGACATCTCTTTTCAGAGATAAGCTATCAACACCCTAGCTAGTTTATTTCCATTCTGTCTGTAAGCATATTTCAGTCATTTGTTATTAATGAAATGAAGTCTTATTTCCGCTGCATCTCTGTGTTTATGTGTATTTCTGTATTTCATTGTGTTCCTACATAAATACGAATCATGCACTCTCATGGTGTAGGTCCTTTTTGAAAAGTGAACAAACGTTTTTCTTTCAAAAAACATTTTCGCCTTCGAAAGTATTGAAAATCAATTGTTGCAATTATTGAAAAAGAAACAATAGAGAATTGTTATTCTTGCGTGATTTGTTACAATTGCATTTTAAAGGAAATTGTTTCTTGTAGTTCAAGTTTGATCCGGAAAACTTCTCTTTCCCTCTCGTACATAGGATTCATTGAACGAAAATTGCTATATTTCATTCTTATCCATGCATCGTTGGGTCAGAGTCTTATACAACATCAGTTTCATCTCCATTTTCTTTGAGTAACAATAGCCCCTAATAACATTGCACAATCGTAAAATTTACTTAGTAACTCTTTTATAGGACTCTATTACACCAACATTTAGCTAGGCTAGCACTTTGGAAGAGGTAGAGAGATACACTCTCCAAAGCACAAAACACACAATATCATCTTGTGTTAAGGAGTGTCAAATTCCATTTACAACATCTTGTTTTGGAAAGCCCTTCTCACACAAGGGTCAAACACGAGGTTGCATTGATATTGACTGAGTTACTCACCTTGCTTTGTTGATATCGATGTAGAGATTGCACGTATTACGGGGATCATTCAGAGGTATACCCACAATGATGAGTGGAAGTCTTTTGAGTTGATTTCGGGCTAGATACCCTGCCCTTGCATGTGGATCGGACCGTCGACTATCCCCCTAGGCTCTATTGTTGTCGGTGGTAACCTTAGCAGCCTATCTTTCTAGGGTCTTACACAAGGTGACTATGAAGGGGAAAGTCTTCACGGTACCTGGAATTGATGTTGGCCAAACTCACTCGGGCTCCTTGGAGGGTATACCCACGATTATGTGTGGGAGCTTGCACCATGGTTTAAGTCCGTTAAGTAGGCCATCAGCGTAACTTTTCCACCCTAGCCCAACCCCTTCTCATCTTGTTTTTGCAACATTAGATTTCATCACCAACTAGTGGCTTTGGAATTAGAAGGTCTTGTTTGCTTGGTCTTGCTTCCCATATTTTGTTTACTAGAGCGTGTTGTTTGTTTACCAAAGTTGAACATACGATTTTCTTCATAAGTTTGTCACTCGTTTACAATAGCTCCTCCACATCGTTCACGTAGAATGCAAGGTTTATTTCCAGAGCATCTAGAAGGTTCTCAACCCTTGCCTACAAGTTCACCTGAGGGCTCTCCTTAGCAGAGTGAAGTCCAAGATGTTACCACGCCACAAGTGGAATGAACTGAATCTCTAGAACATTTCTGAATTACTAATACTCGAGAGGACTTTCAACTTCACCCTGATTCTGAGCGACCTTTTATGCGATTGAATTCTTTTGGAGACTTAGTTGCTACATCTTCTGGATCACCAGTTGGACCCTTTCCAGGTATAGAAGGCCAAGATCCTTTTTGGTCTACGGGTGTTTTTCGATGGGACCTTTTTGGTCCAAGCTCATCTGTGATTTCTGAAATCTCTAGTTCAGAGACAGTAGCGTTTACTACCACCTATCACTTTACCATCCCTATTGACATGGCCCATCACATAGATACTATGAGTGTTCAAACCGGGTTTACTGTGATAAGTCTCACTCCCATCAGCACACCGCGTACGCCCAACGTCATTCCGACACTACCACCTGGATACCATGTATTGAATGCTTCCATTCTCACTCCTAGGCAAACTCCATCTGGCTCTCTTGGTGGCCCTTCTTCTTCTGGGCACCCTCTTCCCGATTTTATTCCGACACTCTCTCAATTTCCTTTTGGAGGACCTTCCTCATCTTTTACTGGCAGTCTTAATCCTAGTGGCACTATTCCATCATTCACACCAAATTACCAGATTCCTGTCGGTGGACAATTTCACCAAGGTGGCATGACTCAACCCCCTCTTAGCGGGCAAATTCCTATTGGAACGCAAATCCCAATCGGAACACAACCCCCAATTGGAACACTGCCCCCAATTGGAACACTGCCCCCAATTGGAACACCACCTTCGATCGGAGGACCGACCCCACCTTATGGACAAAATATACCTCTGTCCTTGGCCCAGTATTGGAATTAGTTGATACAACATCCTCCTCAATCGACTGGGGGGCAGCAGTTTCTAGCTGCATCTGTTATACCTGCTAGTCTGGGCCAACCATATCCAGGCTCATTCAATCCTATTTGGGGCTCGACTGCTCAAACTCATGTCCCTGTTCCAGGGTACAATCCCATGAGCTACTATCCTCTTCAACCACCACCGAATCTGCCTGGGTCTTCACATTATATGCAGACTGCTTATGGTCCTACTGGTTTTCCTATGGGGCTTCCTCCCCAAAACCACCAGTACTCGCAGGTGAATCGACAGTTACCCTTTTTGGCCACTTTGGATCTTCTAAATCTGTCAAGGATTTTAAATGATCCAATTTGTCACTATCCCCAATGGCCTGCTATACCTGCCAAACTACCATCAGATATCCCTAAATTTGATGACAAGGCGGGAGAGGACCCGAACAATCACATCATGACTTTTCACCTTGGTGTTCATCCAACTCATTGATGGATGACTCTATTCGTTTACATCTTTTTCAATGAACCCTCACAGGTTCTGCAACGAAGTGGTATATAGAACTACCACGAGCTTTTTTCGCTAACTTCAACACCTTAGCTATGGCTTTCCTCACACACTACCAGTTACCAATTCATTATGAAACGGGGACTGAAATTTTGAGTTCTTTCAAACAGAACAAAACCACTCATATCTCTGATCACATTCATGAGTGGCGACAGAGATGACGTCTCATCAAACTCGAGCTCCCTGATCAGTTGCTAGAAGAATGGTTCACCAAATCATTTTTGAATGACATCGGTCATGACATCACCATGGGTGGAGTAGTCATGGAAGAACAGGCCATAAGTCGTGCTCAATATCTTGATCTCGTTTACTCACAAACAGGTACCCTTTACGATTTACTACCTGACTTACCTCGTCCTTCCACTTCCGCCACTTCAACTACTCCAGCTGCTTCACATGCAGTCGACGGTGTGATTGGCACTTTCCAAGCCCAACCACATTCTGCCTCAAGCAAAAACCCCAAATATGCTTCTTCTAATGTTCAAAATGCTCCATCTCCTACCCCTCCCACCGACAAGACTTCTGAGGTAAATGAAGTTCAATCTACCCCAGCCGGTAAAAACAAATCCAAAAAGGGAAGGGGTAATAATAAGGAGGACAAAAATACTTCTCAAGCAGAGAGAACCAAAACTACCCCTGTTAACGATCAGGATAAGCGTAAACCTCGATACCCTTGTCTTATCTGTGGTGATGATCACTACACGAAGGATTGCCCACGATGTGCCGAGGTCACTAAGTTCCTTCAAGGAGCTCCAAAACCACATGCTCCGGCCGTTTTGTCCCAACCCTTCCCATCTCAACAACAGGCTCAGTTGGTCATTCATGACCAACCCTTATCTTCTACTACATCTTATGTCTTGATGTGTACTGGCGATTCAAAGCAAAATGACATTGCACTCACCACTCGAGCCAAAGATTATTTTAACCTCTAAAGAGAAGGTTGATGATCTACCTCCTTCCTCGGTACAACCCTCTCCTGCGACTCCACCTACCAACGGTCCTCTTCATCTTGAACGACCGAGCCTCAACACAGTTCTTCGACCCCCCCCAAAGGGTGTCGTTTGGAAATCGGCTTTCAATCCTCATGCTCGTGCTGCCTAGAACTACATCATTGTTGAAGATTTGGCCCAAGCACCTTCTGCGATGTCAGCCCTCGAAGTCCTTCAAAGTTGTCCCACACAACGGAAGGCACTGTTAAAATATATTGGTGGAATCGACCCAACGGATACGAATTTAATAATTTTTGAATTGGAAGATCACATTCCAAGGTTACCCCCTCAACTCACATTCCAGATCCAAGTGATTGTCTCTGAAAATCACTTCTCCCTCCTCCTTCTACACTTCACCAGTTACAAAGTTTGCAGGGGAAAGAAAACTTTCTTCATCATTTTATCCCAAATTACACTGAGATAACTTGTGGATTTACGCGGTTCTTAGATAAGGGGTCTGAGTTCGTATGGGCTACCATCGCCAACAATGCTTTTGAAGCTTTGAAATTGTCCCTAACGCGTGCTCTGCTTCTCTTTCCCCCCGATTACAGTCGTGATTATTTCCTTTACCTTGCTGCCTCAGATTACACCATTGGTATGGTTCTCATCCAAGAGGATGATGCTAGCTACGAACATGTGATTTACTACTTGAGTCGCAGTCTCACGCCTACCGAAATCAAGCATTTACATGTTGAAAAACTAGCCTTGGCTGCTGTCCAAGATGTCCAACGCTTTCGACACTATATCCTCTCACACAAGACTACAGTGCTTTCTAACTGCAACCCTATGCAACACATTATCACACGACAATTGCTAGGGGGAAAATACTCCAAATGGATTGTGATACTCCAGGAGTTTGACCTGTAATTTGAATGCGCCAAGTCTAAGAAGTCCTTAGTGTTCGCTGAGTTGATCTGCGACTTTCCCTATTCTGCAACGAAAATTGTAGCAGCTGATTCATTACCTGATGAATCCCTTTTCCTCATCAGCATGGATGATCTTTGGTATGGTGATATCATTATATATCTCCAAACCTAGAATTTCCAGCCAACTTTGTCTCGTACTGACCAACATCGAATACGATACCAAGCTCATCAATATATTATCCTCGGGGATACTCTTTATCGTTGGGGGATTGACTATGTTTTTCGACGCTGTCTCACATTCGACGAGGCCGAGAGAGCTCTGAATGACTGCCATTCTAGAGCCTGTGGTGGTCATATGTTTGGGTATGCTACTGCCCAGAAGATCTTATGAGCAGGGTATTTTTGGCCTTCTTTATTTAACGACTGCATAATCACTGTTAAAAAATGCCATGCTTGCCAGGCCTATAATAACAAGATATGGTCGCATCCCGCTCCTCTTCTCCCTGTGGTCTCTATTGGTCCCTTTGAAAAATGGGGTATCAATTTCATGACATGTCACCCCCACTCGGTTGGGGGGCATGGATACATTATTGTAGCCATCGATTACTTTACGAAATGGGCCGAGGTGATGCCGACATTTGACAACACTAGAAAGACCGCAACATTATTCATTTTTAATCACATCATAGCTCGTTTTGGTGTTCCCCAGGATATCGTCACTGATCACAGTAGCCACTTTAGAAACTTCATGATGTCCGAACTTACTGAAAAGTTGGGTCTTCACCATGAAAACTCGACGCCCTATTACCTACAAGCCAACGGCCAAGTCGAAGCAATTAACAAAGTTCTCATAACTATGCTCCAACGAATGATAGGGATTCAAAAAACAAGTTGGCACACAATGTTTTTTTCAGCATTGTGGGATTACCAGACATCCGTCAAGTTCACTATTGGGTTTACACCTTTCCGATTAGTCTATGGTTTGGAAGCCATTCTCCTTATTGAATGCGAGATACCTTCTTTAAAACTAGCTGTTGAACTCCTACCAAACACTTCTGCTGAGGAAGAACATCTATTGTATCTTATGTGGTTAGACGAAACTCGACGCGATGCTACCCTAGTCATAGAAACTCAAAAAAAAGTGTCAAGGCCCAATACGACAAACATGTCAAGCCTCGAGTTATCTCTGAAGGAGATCTCGTTCTCCTCTATGAGAAAGATCAAGATATTCTAGGAGCTGGAAAATTCGAAGCCATGTGGCGAGGTCCTTATATCGTTCGACGATTTTTGGAAAAATGGGCTTATGAGTTAGTAGATTACGATGGTATCCCTTTGAGTGAACCTAGGAATGGGTTGTACTTGAAGAAGTACTATGCATAAAATCACCTGTGCATGAGTACTTGTATTTTTATTGTATCATACTTCTTGTGTGTTACTATAACTTGCTTTTATCGTTATCTGGTCTCTTCCCTCATGTGATGTTGTGTTTGATTTCCAGATGTCGGAGTCTTCGCTACCCTATATTGGCTTCGCTAATGGCACTAGCCGTAGTACTCAGAACCTTGCTTCCATTGCATGGGCAATTTATGCCCCTACAAATGAACTTGTCTCCTTACGAGGTGTGTGTCTCGGTCGTGCGAACAACAATATTGCAAGGTATAGCGCCGTTATTGAATTGTTGATTGATGCTATCTCGCTTGGAATTCGTCATTTGGTTGTGTGACTCGATTCGTAGCTTGTAGTGCTACAGTTAAGTAATGTCTATACTATTCGAAGTCCTACTTTGCTACGGGTGTATTTGTGAATTCGTCTCTTGGAATGTTATTTTGATTATATTGAATATCAACATATTCCTAGATGTCTAAATACATTAACTGATGCATTGGCTAACTATGTATTAGACAGACATTTGGATCATTTATAAATCAATCACATCAATTTTCACACAACACAATATAAATCGATAGAAGCCATCTGTATATATAATGATCAAAAGAGTTTTTTACAAAAAAGTTATGTCCGAGGACCAAAATGTCAAAATCTGAAGCTCATAGCTTCTACAAAGTGACATCATGGATGACGTTCACGATAACACATGACTGTCTGGGCAACCCTACAGAGTAGTGGACCAATGGATTCTGACACTCCTACTGTATGACGTTGATAACGTCGTGGAACCTCTCCAAGAGGCATGTCTGGAATATCTACTGTCAAACCCTCTAGGTTTTGTTCCACTACTTGATAATCCTCGGTGTCCCATTATGGCACTGGTGCTACCTCTCCTCGCCACTGGATAGGAGAAGTACCAGGAGGTCAGTAAGGTCCCACATCTGTGTCATCAAAAATGAATTTTGTTTTTATTTTTTGGACGAACATATAAAAACATTTGCATATGATAAAATTCACAAAAACATTTAAAAAGAAAAAATTGTGTACTTCTTACCAAGTTCCCCCCACTGAGCACCCTCGGGCAGGACTAAGTCCGGATCTCCTCGAAAATACAACCCGGCATAAGCATAATCATCGACCATCAACATCTATGGTCGCAACTAGTCGAAGAAGGTATCATCATACTTGATAATTGGTCCCGCTACGTGCCGGGCCATGAGCTGACACCATCTCAGCATTCTTGGATCTGTGAGAGCTGGAAAACTCCAATCAACCTGCAGCCTCAGTAACGGAACCCTCTCGAGAAAGAAGGACACCAACAAAGATTCGCACCCGAATTTCTTCAGGCCACCTCGTCTGCCTTTGTTCAACTTCTTCTTCATGCTACGAAGCACTGCATCTGCCTAGTTAAAAACCCGAGGCTCGGTACACTCTATGGCATACTGAAAGTAACTCTAGAGCACCATGTGAGGAGAGAAGCTTCCAGCCACCTGAGCAATGGTGAACAAGATAGTACGGAGGGTCAAATCCTATACTCCTCAAATATCTACTTTCCCTTTCTTCCTCTCTACCTCAGGAACACAGTGTAAGCGACTATACTCACTCATGGGCAGCCCACCACATCTGCTACCAGTTAGGCTCACGTGGTCCCCACGCCGTGATAGTCCTATCAAGAAGTAAATGTCCTCAATGTCCAAGGACAATGTGTGGACCCCTACATGAAATACCTGCTGATCGGGATCCCACATATGCACAAGGTACTCTAATAACCTGATTTGGGCCCTCATGCCCAGGATACGAAAGTACTTCAGAAGACCACAATTTCTCAAAGCGGAAATAGTGGGTGGATGATTTCCAAAAATGGCATTATCTTCTTCGTGCTCCCTTTTGTGCCATTCCAGAACCATTTTGATGGCCAACTACCTACATAAGAAGCACAAAAAGAAGATTAGTAACTCTATTCATAAATTGGTTCTCTTTCATTGAGCAAAACTTCAAAAAAAAATTATGCTTTGCAGTTCTCCCAGGTGCCCTTTAGGCACAGTGCGAGGTTCTCGCAGGCTGCTGTGGGCTCACCTGTGAGAATGACCCATTTTCGCAGGTCCCGTGTAGCCCACCTACGAGAATGGTTGAGAGCCATAATAGCCCCCAAAACCAACTCAAAAATGGGGTTTTTACCAATGAAAATGAGAAATTAAACCATGAAAAAGTAGAGGACAAAGAGCCTACCTCACTGTCGCTGACGGCTCGTCGAATGGATGCTCGTAACTCCCGCAATTTGACGCTGAATTTCGAGGGTAAAAGAGGGGTTTTGGGGCTCAAATAGTGGTAAAGTGAAAATGATATGGTAAAAAGAGTTTTTATTTCTTTATATTAACTTTTACCATGTTATTAAATTTTTAAAATTATTTATTTATCAAAACCTAAACCCTAATGCCCTTTTGAGTGTAACTTTTGCAGGCGTAACGATTTCGATGTTCATGTACAGGGATGTCGACATATTTTTCTTCTTCATCGCATGTTTTGATTGTTTTTCATGGTTTTTGTATAAAACCTTGGGTTGGGTCTTTGTCCATTCTCACGCTTGAAAATACATGAGAACGCGATCAAGCATAATTTTATCACTTTTTCGGGCCCAACAAGGTTATACGAAAAATGAACCCCCCTGGAGTCCTCTTTAAGCTCTTTTCAGACTCTCTAAACATGAAAAGATAGCCGAGCGACCTCGCTATTTTCACGCTCGATAAAGTATCTGAAGAAAGCGTCTGGTGGGCAATAATTTATCTCTTTTTCGGTCTCACCAGACTATTTTATGAAAAAGGAACAGAGAGAGTTCTCTTTTAAGTGTTTTTCCAGACTCTATAATCCTGAAAAACCTTCGAGTTTTCTATCTTTGGACTCGTTAAACAAACATTGTCAGACCCATAATGGGACCGAACCACTCCTTCTTAGGGTTCGTTAAACATACTCCGAAGGACTTATCCAAAGGATAAGCTTATATCAATAAGCATATGTTATGCTCCTCAAGCTTGCGTAAAAATAAAGAGGTACTCGCCAGAAATGGTGGGGAAAAATTTGGGAAAGGGATATGTTATCATCTTCGTATTAATTGGTAGCAAGTGTCTCTCTTGAACATGACACCCCCTATTCATTATTTGAAGTCGGTTTGGGAAATCCATTTGTCTCTCATTCGATTTGTTACAAGGTCATACCCTGTGTCGTCTCTGAGTCAATGCTTCCAAATCATTGGTCATGTCATTCATATGTTCAAGAGAAGTTCATCTAAAACCTCTACTGAGTCGGCCATCTGCAGTTGTCCATTCTCTCCGTGTCGGCCTTCCCTGTGTCGAGTCCAATTTACATCATACTCTATTTCACCTTCAAAATCTGTTACTCATTTCATGTCATTGATGGGGGATACATCAAAGCCCTCCTATTATGAGTTTTGTTTTGTCGACTTCAGCTCATTATTCGGAAGCAAGACTTAGAAATTATTTGGTACCTTGGAACTTGCATGCCTCAATGGCAGGTTTCCTCGCTTTTGACAGTGAGTTTACATCATTGACCCCTGATCGAAATATTCCATCGGATGTTCTACCTTAACTCATTCATTCACATTTGAGGGATTGTACTAGAGTACCTTGGGAGTCATTGACATCAATGGTGATTTCCCTCGCACTTGTTAACGGTTTCATCAATGACCGATAATCAAGTGGTTTCTACCATGTTCAACTTCAACACATGTAATCACATGGTTAGATTCGTACTTTTAGGCGACAAGATTGAAGACCTTGGATATCATTTCTTTGTCTAGGTTGTGATGGAATATGTATAATCTGCGACACATAGATCCACTATGCATGTCTCATGGCTATGTCGTCCTAATTTGAATTTTCTCGCATAGATCCAAAGTGTATTCCTGGTGGCTATGTTATATTTTGATGGCATGGATCCACAGTGTATGATTGGTGGCCATGACCTATGTCTACAATGTCATCCATATGTGATCTGAGTATGGGAATGCCTACCTTAGAATTAATATATATGGTATTCTGCAGATGCTTGGTTGTTCATAGGTTTCCGAATAGGTGCGCTCCTGGTTTCCGACACACACATGCAGCTTAGAAAGTCTTTCGGCTGTCACTGATTCCGGCCTCATACTTTGGGGGGCATTTTGTTACCCATGATTTTGGTCATCAAAATGGTGTATTGATGATGGTGTACTCAGGCTCCTCATAAGAACTTTCTCCTGAGAAAAGTGACATTCATCTCTTCCCAGAAAACATACTTTTGAAGAGAGTTCACAGGTTGCTAATATACTAGGGTGCGAGAATGATCCATTCTCACAGGCTGCCTTAAGCTAGGGTGCGAACTTATTGCACTGTGCTACATAGCTAGGGTGTGAAATCGTTCTAAATCTTGGAAAAATATGAAGTCTCGATGGTTCTAGAAGGGAATCTTCTAGAGAATGGGTTGGCATTTGAATGGTTATCCTTTTACTGGTTTCCTTGATATTGTGGGATCATTCTTATCCAAGTAACCATCTCATTCTCTCCTATATATTGATGTAATTCTCATGGAAAAGGTTAAGCAAGATTCATTGGAGAATTGGTGAAAGAATTGTGTGAAGGACCTAGCTTGAACAGGAGCTTGGAGACTCTAGCAAGTCTATCAAGAGGATTTGATCTTCTTCATACAAGGATTGAGCAAGTGTGTGTGTTGGAGACAAGAGCCACCAAAAGGAAGCTTGCAACATCAAGGCGATCAGGTTGTAATCTTCTACTTTCAATTAATATGATACAGTGGCATGTCCTTTTCCCATAAAGATATTCTCACTTTATTGTGTAATTCCTTGATCATACACATAAGTTGACAGTTGAATATATTTTGCTATCTTCACTTTGATTGGTTTTTGTTGTCTTGGTCTTGACCTCACAAGAGCACCAGAGTGAAGCAAGAGAAAGAGAGACCCTAGGAAGCGATACAAAGGTATGTTACTTGTTCCTTCCTACTAGCTAATTCAATGGTCAAAACTTAGGGAAAGAGTCATGTCCTGTCCTGTTTTGTTCTAGATCTAGGTGGATCTAGGGAAATTTGTTAGTGTCCGCACCTACCGATTAGTCTGATAACAAAAAGTATCACCAATAATATCACCAAGAGAATCACCAATAATATCACTTGATAGCGCTAGAGAGAGACCAAGACCAAGAGATGACCATGCACCATTATTCCTCATTGTAGCTCTCCAGAAGACTTGCGCTCTGATTGTATGTACAAATGAGCTAAAACATCCTCTATTTATATTATGTCCGGTGACTTTTCTGGTTGGTCCAACCTAACTTTCTGGTAATTATATTTTTTGTTTATTGTTTTCCTGTGGAGCTGACTTGTCTTTCTAGAAGATAATATTCTAATATTATTTATTCTACTAGGTTGACTTGTTTTCTAGGGTTTTCACACATCTGTTGAGGGTTTCCCTTGGTTCTAGAATATTCCATTCTAGTCAAAGGTTACACGTGGAGGTTAATACCTCCTGCAGCTACTATAACTTCAACACTCCCTCCTAGCTAGGGAGCTATTAACGGTAATGGTCTTGAGAACACACAGACCATTCTTTCAGTAGCATCATTATAACCACACAAGATATCTCAAGATCATGTAGATCAATTCACGAGCATCATCATCACTATTAGTATCATCTGATATCATCCTAGCATCAACATGCATCATCATTTTCATCATCTCTCAAGGCCATACTCCATCTGAGTAATCGGGCATGATGTTGAATAAGTCATGTTTTGAACTCAATGCACTCAATAGAGTGTCTCACATTAGTCACTCACTCGACAGAGTGATATAGGGACCATTCTTCTAATTCAGACATAAGTCCTAGAAGAACAGTTGTCCCAATAGATGCTGAAAGCCCCTCAATGGGATACAAGGACCATTCTTCTAATCTGGACCTACATCCTAGAAGAATGTCAGTCCTCCCAAATGTTGAAATCTGCACCATGGGCTACAGAGACCATTCCTATAGGAATGACAATCTCAGACTATTTTCTGATTGGGTCATATGTACCATAGAGATCAATCTTCACCCATACACCTTAGAAAATATAGATCACATATCGACCACCCTAATCGAGATGTCATGTCCTTAAGGGGCAAACTATTCAACTTGATCGGGCCAATAATTGTGCCTCTGGAGAATATCAGTCTGTTGGCAGCCAATTCATTTTTTTTATGATCCTATAAGCTGCCTACACCTATGTCTTGGAAACATCAATTTTTTGTCGCAATTTTCAAATTAATGACATTTTCATTTCTTGCGACAATTACACACTTATTTTCGTTTTGTTTTCACGACTATAAGTGTGAAAACTGAATCTTTCGAAGTCACATTTTGATCACTATCTGAATTGTCATGATCTTTTTATCGATGTGCCTACTACGTTTACCTTTTGTTTACCATTATGTAGCTGGAAGAACTTTCGAACTATACTCATTGGACATTCTTATATTGATTATATGACTGGGTTTCATTGAGTTTGAAATGCATTAATATTTGGATTTGAACTTTATATGACTTGCCTGATCATTGATTCTATGAAAATGCATAAGGGTTATGATTAATTTTTTTTATATATATGATATAATCCTTATGTTAATCTTTTCACAACTTTTGTCTTGTTGACTATATGAATATCATTGGACACCTTGGTTAAACTTTTGATTATATGAATTGATACATTGGTGCATAGTTGATTTTGGTCTTGATTTATAAGTCGGGTGTTTAAACACTATGGCATAACGTTTGCGCGCATTGGTATACACATTTGATTTCATTAGTTGGGCACATGACTCGATGGTTGAACTACTATTATGAAGTGAATAGCTATGTAAATCGGCAGTTGTACTTGGATAATCAATATTTTGCATGGCAGACTCCACCACCTTCGCATGCTTGCATTTATGCCTACCCCTTTGGCTCGTTCATTTATGTTAGCTCAGGTAGCACTGCTCCTGTGTATGTTGGTGAATCCAAGCCCTTCCCTTACCAAGTGTTTGGCTCCATGGCACCAGTCGTGTGAGTTGAACCCAATGGCAATCAGGCCCTGTTAATATTTGACAATGCCCGCCAAGATTTGGAAGACAATGGATGGCTTACCTTCGTGAAACGATTTGAGGGTTTTAACCTTTGTGTAGCATGACAATTTTCCATGAACTTCGATGGCTATCGAGCCAAGGTGGGTGACATACAGTTAGAGATTGATGAATAGTTTATTAGCTCAACTACGGGGTTACCTACCTCGGGACAGCATTGGTTTAAGAATTGCAAGGTCGAGGAAGTGCCGTGGACATTGTTGTTTCTATCGCGCAAAGTCACCTCTTGTGACAGAGGTATGCCCGTATCTGTGCTCAAAACCACGATGGAACGATTTATTAATTCTAATCAAGAAGTTCGTGACTTGTGAAGGTCGATATGGACTTGTGTTCCTCTTCCACCTGCGTCTACTGATGATTTTTATAGGGTATCCTCTAAACATGCCTTTCTACTTTCATCGGAGCCTATATAAAGTGTCGAAAAAATTTAAGAGGCACAAGGCTGACAACAACCTATTCCACCATGGGCTTATTAAGATTATCGTTGTTTATCATTTTAATTTTCATGGTGATAGTTGGAGGGCTTTCATTGCCCGTAATGGCTTTGAAGACACCGACCCTGCACAGGTTGATAAATTTGTGGTAATTGAAACCAAGCCCAAACTGCCTGTACCCTTGCATCTCCTACTGCCTAAACCCTTGACCAACCCTCCTATTGACTTACCTGACACTGTAACTAAGAGTGCAGAGGCCATTAAAAATCCTATGAGAAAAAAGCCCAACGAAAACCTTACTGCAAATGCCAGAGGGAAAAGGAATGCCCGGCTCATTTCGAGAATGGACAGAAACAAACCAAAATCCTCTGTCGAGTCTAACCTTATCATCCTAAGTGAGGATTCTGATTCTGATATTGAGCATTTTCTGGCCAGCGAGTACCCCTACTCACAGGGTTTATGTCCCAAACCCCCTTATGATTTTGTATCAAACCTTCACCCCTGCCTAAAGGACGACCCTAACTACCCAGGTATTAAGTTGCCTCGTGAAACCCTCGGTCATTTGGCCAAACCCTCAAAACCCACACAGTCACCGTGTGACCAATGCAATTCATGGTTAGAACGATATTATATTGATGTTCCTATACTCCAATCGAAGATTCAATCACTGGAAGACTAGATTGCAGTGCTAACCAGTCAAAAAGACAAGCTCCAAGCAACAGATAAAAAACAAAAGACAACCGGCTCCATCCTGTTCAAAAACGTGGAATCAGCCACGGTTGTTGTAAATTCCAAACTGGCATAATCAAGAAGCCTCGTCTCTATACAGGTATGGTTTTGACATCGTTTTGTTTTGTAAATAATCTAGGTTGATATAATGATTTGAATTCAGTTTTTAAATAGTTCTGTTTACATCTTGAATAACTCTGTTATAATGCGTGCATTCTATATATAGCTTTGCTTTGAATAAAAGGAAATTTCGATTCGATATACGATCTGATCATTCCCAGTATAGTAATCGATAGATTTTGATTGGATTTGAGTGGTCTGCCTTTGGATTTGATTGATTGGTTTGCCTTATTAAGTTGACAAAATTAATAGTTTGTCTTCGACTGGATTGGTTTGTATCCGATTTGAAAAGGAATTTTTTCATACCTAGTTTAGAACAAAATCATGTTCGGATTTGATTTTGTTATGATCCATATGCTATGGTAGGTAAACGATTTGAGTGAGTTTGGTTGTTACGATATGCTCTATCTTACAATTTTCAAAGTTGAGATATTTCTCTGTTCGATTTTAATTTGGGAAACGAACTACTCTGTTTTTATAAAAACAATATGTTCATTTAAGTCTGTGCAGGTGTGCCTGAATCATCGAATGGATTCGATTCGTGACAACGATGCTAAACCCTAGCCAATTGATTCGTTTGATTGGAACGATTTCATTTTGATCAAAGTCGATCAACCCTGTTTGCCCAATTGGCCATAACAAATTATGAATTCTATTGCCAATCAATCAAGCCTGTTATGATCTTATTTTAAATTGATTTTCACGCCGAGTTTAAATTGATCTATTCATGGCATGAACCATTTTCTATGTCAAATCATTCATAACGATTGTAATGATCTTATCGAATTCATATTTCCTGTTGACAAGGCAGCGTAATAGTTGCTTGCCATTTGTTTTGATTATAATCGTTTCAATTGATATCAAAACGATTTCACAACTGTTGGATTCGATTGGTTATGAAACGAATTGATTGACTGTGTTATTTTTACCAAATTCGGTTACGATTCGTTTGAATGTAATCGATCTTGCTTACCCTAGTTTTCAAAAATGAATGATCGAATATCTCGTATGCACTCTGATACACCTTGTTATGTTTTCGTTTGCTATGTCGTCACAGCCATAACGAATTGTAAATGATTCTGTTCAATTTGATCATATCTCCTGTTGGTAAAATGGCATAACAAATGCATAAGATTTGTTTTTTTTTTTGGATTGATTACATTGCATATCAAATGGTTTCTCAACTGTTTGATTATGATTCTTTTAGACCCGATTATGTGGTGATTAAATGAATAGAGTTGAATGATCTTATGATTCTGTTTTGATTTCAAATGGTATATCAAGCTCCAATTGAATAAATCGTTTTCAAATGGCTATTGGATGATAATTGAATTAAATCTCCTTAAAATATTTTCAATTAATTTCAATTCTGATTCTGTATCTTTATTTAGACTAGCTACAAAATCAGAGGATTCTGTAGCTAGTCTACAGAATTAAATTTTCTATTATTTATTAATAAAAGATTCTTCTAATTTGTTCATTTTTGGTCCTTTTCAGGTGAATTCGAATTGCATGGGATTTGATGGACAGATTAGAGGATATTTGGATGTTTTAGTTTTATTTTAGTTTCCCAGTTTAGACAACTTTGGGATATCTCCCAGATTTCATGTAAACAGTTTTATAACTTTGTTGACGGGCGAAATTGACCGTTCGTCAACTGAGAGAGTGGAACCGGTCCGGGGTTGTCTAATAACCCAATCCATTTGGAATAAACCACCATGACGGGTTTAGAGGCTCCGTTAGCCGATCTAAGGTCCTAAGAAAACAAAAAAGAAAACTAATCTAATCTAACTAAAAACAAAATGAAACAAACTAATAAACTAATCTAACTAAAACTAAATAAAACAAACTAAACTAACTAACAATAAATAAAACAAACTAATAAACCAATCTAATTAAAACTAACTACTAAACTATCTAACTAATTATTAAAGAAAACTAAGCTGATCTATATAATCTACTAATTAGTACTATACTAACTCTAATTGACTTTCTAATTACTAACTGTAATATAACTTATTCACAAAATATACAATATTGACAATTTACAGATTTAATTAAAACCTGAAAAACTCGTTTGCAATCTGCCCTAAGACAGTAAGAGATATTTTTATTGCTTTTATAATTTTTTTTATGAACAGAAATGAAATAGAAAGCTAATTAAACTAAAACACTAATCTAAATGATAAATATACCTAATCAAATTAATGAAAACAATTGCAAACTAACTTGGAAATATGCTCTAGATTTGCCCTGTGTATGATGACTGTGCAAGCAGATCAGAGGAATGAAACTCGCACCAATTACTCCAGAAGCTTCTCGTAAATGATAAGATGCAATGTTCTTTAAGTTTGTTTACAGGACAAACAAGACATAAAAATCATAACAATTATATGATTTATAAATCTCTGCAATTAGGTAAACCTGTTATGCAAAAACTTATACTTAATAAACCAATTAATGAAGAAGAGAAATCTGTCATTCACAAATTGAATCAAGTAATTGCTATGTTTTTAAATACTGGAAGAAATTAGATATGGATCATATTAATTAATTCATATCATTTGCAAAAGACCAAGATAGCTAAAGTAGTCATTAACCAAATGCAAATTGATAATCATAAACATGAAATAAAAGATTGATATTATAAAAAGCTAAAGCTGTAGCAGAACATCAATATCTGTCTCAGTCTCTATTAGATATCCATTATCCTGGTCCTCCCACAAGCGAGGATGATCCTTATTACAAAAAATAATAAGTATTTATAAGTTTTTCCACAGGGTAAAACCTCCCTGTGGAAGTTATAAAACTATTTACATGAAATCTGGGAGATATCCCAATTTTAACTAAACTAAGTAACTACAATAAAACTAAAAAATCCAAATATCCTCTAAACTGTCCATGAAATCCCATGCAATTTTGAATTAACCTGAAACAGGTTAGAAATAGACAAGTTAGAGAGATATTTTATTAATAAAACAATAAAAATCTAATTCTACAGACTTAGCTACAGAATCATCTGATTCTGTAGCTAGTCTAAAATAAGATACAGAATCAGAAATGAAATTAATTCAAATCTTTTAAGAAATTCCATCCAATTGACATCCAACAATTATTTGAGAACGAATCATAAATTAAAACCGTTATTCTATTATGAACTCAAATAGGATCCACATCATTTAACTGAATACAGAGATAGCAATATTCTGTTTCGACTATGGTCATAAGTCGGGTAAATGAAATCATATGTAACAGAATCATAATCGTTTCCCAACAAATCGAATCCATCTGTTATGAGATCGTTTTGATATTCAATTTAAAATAAAACAAATCGCAAACACTTCGTTACACTTGTGAATCGAACATGATTATCATGATAACTGTATAGCAAGCGATTTAGGCTGTGAACGAATTCAAACCATAACTGACTCATAAAAAAATCGTAACAGGATTCATCAAACAGAGTTCGTTATAGATTTCGATCATTGATCATTGCATAGTAAGAAAACAAGATCGATTAATTTTGATCACAATCGTTTCAGTCAAACGAATCATATCAGGGTTTGACCAATTCATTTCACAAATTTAAAATACAGAGCATCAATTATAATCTGAACTCGACTTATAGAACAAACTTGCCAAATTAGAACAAGAGCGAATCGATTAGCTAAGATTTTCACATAGTTGTTATGATTCAAATTCATTTCCAGATTCGGGCACGAATGTTATTTGAGCGTATTGTTTTCACCAAAGAAACAAAGTCATCATCTTTAACTTGGAAACAATCAAAGATAGAACATCACATGACACAACATCGTAACAAGTATCTTCCCGAAAACATTTACCAGTCATAGCATACCAATGATAATGAAATCGAATCCGAGCAAAATCGTAACAATCAAACTCGATCAAAGCGTTTACCAACCATAGCATATGGATCATAACAAAATCAAATCCGAACATGATTATGTTCTAAACTGAATATGAAAAATTTCCTTTTCAAATCGGATACAAACCAATTTATTTGAAGGCAAACTATTAGTTTTTTCACCTTAACAAGGCAAACAAATCAATCAAATTCAAACGAAGATCACTCAAATCCAATCAAAATCTATTGATTTCTATACTGGGAATAATCAGATCGTATATCGAATCGAAATTTCTTTTTATTCAAAGCAAAGTTATATATACAATGCACGCAATATAACAAATCCATTCAAGATGTGAACATAACTGTTTAAGAACTGAATTCAAATCATTATATCAACCTAGATTATTTACAAAACAAAACGATGTCAAAACCATACCTGTGTAGCGACGAGGCTTCTTGATTATGCCATCTTGGAGTTTACAACAGCCGTGGCTGATTCCACGTTTTTGAACAGGATGGAGCCGGTTGTCTTTTGCTTTTTATTTGTCGTTTGGAGCTTGGCCTTTTGACTGGTTAGGACTGCAATCTGGTCTTCCAAAGATTGAACATTTGATTGGAGTATCGGAACATCAATATAATATCGCTCTAACCATGAATTGCATTGGTCACAGGGTGACTGTGTGGGTTTAGACAGAGCAGGCGAGGGTTTGGGCAAATGACCGAGGGTTTCACGAGGTAATTCAATACCCAGGTAGTTAGGGTCGTCCTTTAGGCAGGGGGTAGGTTTGATACAAAATCATAAGGGGGTTCGTGACATAAACCTTGCGAGTAGGGGTATTTTCTGGCCAAGAAACGTTCAATATTAGAATCGGAATCCTCACTTAGGATGATAGGGTTTGACTTGGTAGAGGGTTTTGGTTTGTTTTTGGCCATTCTCGAAATGAGCCGTGCATTCCTTTTCCCTTTAACATTTGCAGTAATGTTTGCCTTGGGATTTTTTCTCATAGGCTTTTTAATAGCCTCTGCACTCTTAGTTACAGTGTTGGGTAAGTTGATAGGAGGGTCGGCTAAGGGTTTAGGCAGTAGGAGGTGTAAGGGTACAGGCGGTTCAGCCTTGATTTCAACTACCATAGGTTTATCAACCTGTACAGGGTCGATGTCTTCAAAGCAATTACGGGCGATGAAAGCCTTCCAACTATCACCCAACAAACTCAAATGATAAACAATGATGAGCTTAATAAGCCCATGATGAAACAGGCTATTGTCAACCTTGTGCCTCTTAAACTTTTTCGACATTTTATACAAGCTCCGATGAAAATAGAAAGGCATGTTTAGGGGATTCCCTATAAAAATCATCAGCAGACGCAAGTGGTAAAGGAACACAAGTCCGTATCGACCTTCGCAGGTCACACACTGCTTAATTATCATCAAAGTATCATGCCATCGCGGTTTAAGTGCAAAGATAGGCATACCTCTGTCACAAGAGGTAACTTTGCATGATTGAAACAATAATGTACACGACACTTCCTCAACCTTGCAATTCTTAAACCAATGCTGTCCCGAAGTAGGTAACCCCGTAGATGAGCTAATAAACTGCTCATCAATCTCTAACTATATATCGCCTACCTTGGCTCGACATCTATCGAAGGTCATGGAAAACTGTCGTGCTACACAAAGGTTAAAACCCTCGAATCGTTTCACGAAGGTAAGCCATCCACTGTCTTTCAAATCTTGGCGGGCATTGTCAATCATTAACAGGGCTTGATTGTCGTTGGGTTCAATTCGCACGACTGGGGCCATGGAGCCGAATGCATGGTAGGGTAAGGGTTTGGATTCACCAACACACACAGGAGCAGAGCTACCCGAGCCAACAATAATGAACGAGCCAAAAGGGATAAGCATAAATGCACGCATGCGAAGGTGGTGGAGTCTGCCATGCATAATATTCATTATCCAAGTACAACCGCCAAATTTCATAGCTGTTCACTCCATAATAATAGTTCAACCATTAAGTCATGTGTACAACCAATGAAATCAAATGTGTATGCCAATACACGCAAATGTTATGCCATGGTGTTCAAACATCTGACATATAAATCAAAACCCATAATCAACTATGCGCTAGTGTATATAATCAAAAGTTTAACCAAAGTGCCAAACGATATTCATAATAGTTGACAAGCCAAAAGTTATAAAAAGATTAACATAAGGATTATATCATATATATAAAGAAAATAATTAATCAAACCCTTATGCATTTTCATAGAATCAATTATCAGGCAAGTCACAAAAAGTGTAAATCCAAATGCTCAATGCCTTACAAACTGAATAAAACCAAGTTATACAATCAATATAAGAATGTCCAATGAGCATAGTTCGAAATTTCTTCCAGCCACATAACGATAAACAATAGGTAAGCTCAGTAGGCATATCGATAAGAAGATCATGACAGTCCAGATAGTGACCTCGAAAGGAGAAATTTTCATGCTTACAGTCGTGAAAACTTAACGAAGACAAATGTGCAAATGTTGCAAGAAATAAAAATGTCGTCTATTCGAAAAATGCGACGAAAACTTGATGTTTGCAAGACATAGGTGTAGGCAGCTTATAGGATAATAAAAGAAAGTGAATTGGCTGCCAACAATGGTGACACACTGGTAGAAGCAGTTATCTCTGTCAAAAGTAACAAATTCAGATTAGGACAGTGAAGATAATTTGAACTCAAAAATAACAACCAGAAAATCATACAACCATCATCATTAACCATCTTTTCCAGCAGTGTTTTAAAAGATGAAAACCAATAACAGTCTTAAGATCAGCAAGTCATGATATTAAAAGATAAAATCTCCAATACTGTTGGCATAGCCACTGCTGCCAGCAGGCATCCATAACCTCGACAGGGTTGCCATTTAACCCACTCTGACATCTGTATCCTATCAAGAAGTTCTAGATCAGAATAAAGGACATTAAAGAGGTTTTTTTTTTATGGATTTTCATGTACCCGACATTGCTTCGCTGGCAGTGGGCCTTTTCAGTACCCCGGCGAAGTTGTCTTGGCATCATGCATGCATTTACCCGCTGCCAGCAGACCTGTTCAGTATCCCGATGGGTTTACAAGCACTTCCCATAGCTCTTATTCATAATTTATTTTGTTTTTTCTTTTATAGATATATAACTGAGTGGGGTGATGCTGAAAATCTTGATATTTTAACATATATATATATATTTTTAGACCTCATCAGAATTTTTTTTTTTTTTTTAACACTGTCCTTTATTTAGCTCCAGAGATGTTTTATTTACAAAACAACTTCCTATGACAGGGAGACATCTTTTGAGTCATTCCTTTACGGAAAAGGGACAGCGTAAAAAGATAATAGATGATCTTGACAAGCTTTGCTCAAAGATTGAAATCAGTAAACTTCTTTCAAACAACGAAATTGTCCAACACAGATATTAATTTCAACAATATATCATTGATGTTTGTACAAATTTTTCAGAAGTTATTTCAGCGAAGAAATTTTCTATTTTCTTTGTCTGAATAGCTCAGTGTACAGGTATGTGTATTATTTAAAAAACACAAACTAATAAATTCAAATCAAAATCAAAACAGAAAGCAAACGAAAATACAAACAAAAATGAAATATTTACATAATATACAAGGGTAGTTATCAAACAAAGTATCTTTTCAGGGCTTGGCCATTCACCGGATAGGTGTCAAGTTGCCCTTCAAGATTCTACAATCAAAAGGAACTAGGGCCCAACTTTTCAGCAATTAAAAATGGTCCAAGCCATAAGTTTTGAAATTTTGCATGTTCACTCTTTCCTTCGTGTGGTTTGTCCCACTTTAAGACGAGATCGCCTACTTCAAAATTCCTATCAGAAGTAGAATTAGAATCGAACCAACTTTTAACCAATTGTTGATGTTGATCTAACTTACGCTTGGCTTGGGCTCTTACTTCTTCTAACTTCATCAAAGCGTTAATTCAGTTTTCTAAAGGGGGACAATCTTCTTCTTGGACCTTTTGTGACAACTGAAGCGAAGCAAGAAGAATGTGAGGTGGAAGAATTGCTTCTCTACCATAAATGAGAAAAAAGGGGGAGTTACCTATAGCAGCTTTTGGCATTACCCTATCAGCCCATAGTGCGTTCAGCAGTGCATTGTGCCAATTCTTGTGATTTTCAACCACCGTTCTCTTGATAATTTTAATCAAGTTCTTATTTGTTGATTCTGCTAATCCGTTTCCCTGGGGGTAGTAGCTAGCAGAATACTTCAGCTTAATTCCTTTCTCCAGAGAAAACTCGCTCATCTCAAGAGAAGAAAAGTATGAAGAGTTGTCAAAGACCAGACAATCAGGGATACCGAAACGAGTGATAATATTCGAGTTTAGAAAAGTGATTACCTGACTGGTGTTGACAGTTCTTAGTGCAGCAGCTTCAGACCATCGAGTAAAGTAATCGGAGGCTGTCATAATATACTTGTGCTATTGCGAGGACGGAGGGTTAACAGGACCTATGATATCAAGGCCCCATTGCTGGAAAGGAGAATCTATTGAAACAGGTTGCAAGGGAAAGGCTGGTTTTTGTAACCGCCCTGATGCTTTCTGACAAATGATACATTTACGACACAAGGCATGGGTGTCTCTAAAAAGCATGGGCCAGTAATTACCGGCTCTTAAAAATTTATGAGCAATGGTTTCACCACCAAAGTGACCACCAGTTTCTCCTTCATGCAACTCGAGCAAGACTTTTTCTTCTTCGTCTTTCTCGAGACAGCGCATCAGTACGCCGTCAAAATTCTGACGAAACGGTACACCGTTAACTAGATGAAAGGAGGCAGACTTTAGCCTCAACACTCTTCTCTTGGCGGGGTCAAGGTGACGGGGTGCTGACCCATGTTCAAGACAGAATCTAATATCGATGTACTAGGGACTAACGAGGTTTTGTGCGCAACAAATCAAACTTTGATCGCTTTGTCCTAGGTTTGATGTATCACTATCTTCTTGCTTTCCTGTTTCCGAATCAACAACCAACTTACACAATCCTTGGCCTCTCACAATCTGAGCAGGGGTGATTTCTAAGTCATACTCCTGCAAGGAGGTGACCCAGTTAGCTCTCTTCTCTCCTAACTCCTTCTGCACTAACAAGTTCCTTACGGCGGGGTAGGGGAAAATGACTTTCATCCTTGACTTCAAAAGATAAGACCGAAAATGCTTAACTGCTTTGAAAACAGCGTAGGCTTGCCGATCAACCACTGGGTAGTTAAGTTCAACACCTTTGAAAGCAGGGCTCATAAAGGCAATGGGTACTTCATTGTTCTCGGCATTCTTCTGAGTTAGGATGGCGGCATAGGAACAATCATAGGCAAAAGTATAGAGTGTAAAATCTTGAGAGAAGTCAGGGCTCATGAGAGACAGAGCATCTATTATGGCCTTCTTTATGGCATTAAAAGCTTGATTTTTTGTGGGTCCCCAGTGATATTGGGTGTCTTTCTTAATTAGGTTTTGCAAAGGTCTGACCATTTTAGAGAAGTTGGGGACAAATCTTCTCACGAAGTTAATTTGGCCTAAGAAAGACTGCATGGATTTTTTGGATGTAGGAGGGGGAAGTTTAGCGATGACTTGAGTTCTCTCGGGGTCAATAATCATTCCATCACTAGACATAATGAATCCTATGAGTTTACCCTGTTCTACTACAAAGATTGACTTTTTGGGGTTCAAGGAGATGCCGTATTTATGACATCGTAGCAGAACGACTCGTAAGTGAGCTAGATGATCGTCCTTGTTCTTAGAATAAACGGTCACATCATATAAGTAAACTACGACGGAGTGATTGATTAAGCCTCAAAAAGCAATGTCCATTGCTCTCTGAAAGGTAGCACCAGCATTAATCAATCCAAAAGGCATTTTGTGATAAGCATAAGTGCCCCACGGGGTACGGAAGGTAGTTTTGAGTTGGTTTGGTGGAGACATCAGGAGTTGGTTGTATCCAGAGAAACCATCTAACAGGGATAGCCTCTCGGAACCAGATACCTATTGAAGGATCTGTTCCATGGGTGGGACATGATAGTTGTCTTTGTCAGATGCTCTATTGAGGTTTCAAAAATCGACGCAGAGTCGGATTTCTCCGTTTTTCTTCTGAACTAGAACAAGGTTGGACACCCATTGAGTGTGCCTAACAGGAAAAATTATTTTAGTACTTAGGAGTTTATTCAATTCTTTTTGAATGGTCGGTTCTAGTTTAGGATGCATTTTCCTTAGTTTCTGTTGGAAGGGTAAGGTTTGGGGCTTCATCGGGATGACATGCTGTATGATATTAGGATCGAAAGTTTTAAGATCATCATACGTCCATGCAAAGACGTCCTTAAATTCTTTAAATAATTTAACAAAAGCAGATTTTTCTTGTCTAGAACATCCCAAGCCTAAGTTAATGCACTGAGGATTTTCACTAGTTCCTAAGTTCACTTTTTCATAAGACAACGAGGAACTATTGGTTTTACAATTGACCGTCTTTTTAAATTTATCTTCAAAATCATAAAACTTCTCTAATCTAGCTATGGATTTGGGTATGGAATTTACCATGTCCGACAGAGCTTTAGGAGATTTCAAATCAGGTATTACCGTAAAATCATGTAAATTTTCGTCGTGCGTGCATTCATCTATCACCGCGCCTTGAAAGCTTTCTTCCATGTGCAGAAAGTTAATGATCTTTTGATCATCGTCAAATACTCTCCAGTTTGTGATATTGTCAGGAACAGATGGTCGAAACAATAGCTCTACGGAGAATGCATCTGGGGATAAGCCTTCTGCAGGAAGAAGTTTAGATGCTACATTAGCTAATAGATCTGCTTCAACATTGTTTACTCTAGGAATGGAATTTATATTGAAAGCATAAAATTTATTCATTAAACTCCATACCTCAGACTGGTAACTTTTGAGATGCAGGGAAAGACAGTGTATAGAATCTCTTACCTATCTAACCACTATTTCAGAGTCGCCAAATACGACCAGGTTTTGAATGTTCATATCCAGAGCTTTTCTAAGACCTTGTTGTAAAGCCTCATATTCTACAGTATTATTAGTACATTCAAATTCTAGTCTACAAGCCATTAATGTCTTGTTGCCTGCTGGATCGATGATGATGCAGCCTGCACCAGCTCCTTCTTTAGACTTAGAACCGTCGAAATATAGAGACCAAACTTGATTTCCATCGGGCTCATGGGACTGTTGCATAGAAGCTATTGGTTTCATATATGCTACGATCTCAGACTGTTGTTCTAGATTGATGATAGGTCAAACCTCGGCCATGAAATTTTCGAAGAAGGTGTCCATCCCTTGGACTTCGAGTGAATCAGTAGAAGGTGTATATGGTTCGTTAGGATCGTTCAAATCGGTGACCGTGAACTTAAGGTAGAGCTCACGATTCACCCTAATCTTGTTAGGCTTACCGTTCTCTGGGAGCCATAAGTGAGAACAGTCTGTCGTGAAGTAACCATGTAGCTTCTCCGACCAGTCCCTGCTTAAAAACAGACCATACACTTCTGGAATATCCACAACGATTATATCAATAACCTGATGAACCTTGGGGTTAGACGATAATCTAATCAATACATTTTTTAGTTCGCCTATAACTTTAACATTTGTTCGATCAAGTTGTATGATTTTTAAAGTAGATGGTTCCACTTTAGCGTTAATATTTTGACAGATAGACCAAGGCATCACATTGGATGACGCTCCTGAGTCAACCATACAATTATGCACATTTCTGTTGAAAATCTCGAAAGTTAAAAGAAAAGGAGGTACATTTTTGCGAGTAGTAGGAGTAGTAGCTTGTGGCTTCTTACTCGCAATTTCTAATGCTACTTTATCTACATTATTTACATTATTTACATTATTTACAGGGACTACAGGAAGGCTTCCTTTATCTTGAGGATCAAGATTATTTTTAGTGGAAGTCTTTTGAGGGACTTTGCTTTGCACAACCGTGTTACCACTTGAATTACCATTCTTGCCGTTCTCTGAAATATTTTGCAACATTTTTTTAAGCAGAAATGGAAACCTCAATAACTCATAAATAGAAATGTTAGCCCTTAACTTTTTAATATCTTCAACAACATCATAATCTAAGTTGGGGTTCACATTACTCTCTTTAATCTCAGCTGATTTAGATGGATTTGGAGGTGAGTTGTAGTGTTTTCGGTAGAAGGCTTGTTTGTTGTCTTACTCCTAGTATTATAAGGGTGAACAGTCTCGAAGTTAGCTTGAAAGATGTTTTCCGAGAAGTGTCCAAAGATGTTTGGAGAAGACTCTTCTTCTTGAACTGTTTTCTGTTCAACTACCTCCTGAGGGATCTCAGGGGGTATCAAGTTATCTTGGGCTTCTAGAATTGTTTGAAGGGCACATTGCAAACTTTCTAGATTTAAGCCTTCGGGGTTTGGATTAGGTCGGTTGGTAGGAAAATGCTTTTGAAAAGGGGGTTTGTAGGGTCCTTTACTCAAATAAGCTTCTTCAATCAACCTTTTTAAGTCTATAACTTGGTTCGACAATTTTTGAACAACTTTAGTTAAATTTTCCAAATCAGAGTTTTCAGGTTGTGTTTTACTTTGAGTGGGTCTGGGGAGAATTTCAATCTTCTTTTTGGAAGAAGAACTAGTCTTGGTTTCGTTGCTAGAAGAGTCTTTAAGACTAAGTAGGTCTTTTTCAATCTGTATGGCCTCCTCGAAGGCTTCTACCAACGTAGCTTTCTTAGATCTTTTAACCCAAATAGCTATACTTTGATGTAAAGCTTTAGTGTAGTAAGCTATTATAAGACTCTCAGCAGACATGGAATCTGCAGGGATTCGGTTTTTAAGTGTTAAGAATCTTTGATTAAAGTCTTTAACTTTTTGTTTTGGGTTCATTCTTAAGCTAGAAAGATCCATGACTAAAACTTCCGGAGGTTTACCATCTCCGAACTTTTGCAAAAAACATGACTCAAACTTTTCCCAAGACACGATGGTATGGGGTTGTTGGGCAAAGTACCAAGTGGATGCATTACCCTCAAAAGTGTAAGGGAACAACCTACAGACAACATCTTCATGTTCAACATTGTGGAGTCTAATGGCTAACATAAATTTTTTAATATGATCTTCATCTATCTGTTTTGAGTCGGGGTCAAACTTGGGAAGCCATTTCTCTGGGTGTTTAGGTAAAGGGTGCTGAGCTCCAGGTACAGCTACAACATCCTGATCAAGCCAGGGTCTAGCAGGATTGTTCTGATTTTCCATTGGGGTAGTGGGTGTGGAAGGCTGAGAAGGTGAATTGCCTTCGTGAGAAGAATCTCCTCTAGAAGAGGAAGGAGATGAGGGAGGTGGTGAAGGAGGTATCCCAGATCCTCCTGCGGCAGGATTTGTGATTGGATCTGTGGGATTCAAAGCGAGGTTAGTGTCATCTAATTGTTCTCTGATATCAGAGAAGTCCAAAGGTTGACCCCACGGATAGTTTGGTTACCTAATACGAGCTAAGGCACTGTGTGTTTTAATAAGAGAATGAAAAACAATCTTCTGAATATCACCACCTGTAGGATTAGGGGTTGTTGGCTCAACTGTGATCTGTGGATCATTGGTTGAAGTAGTTGTTGTTTGAAGGGGAATATTATCATGTGAATGACTTCTAGTCACTATAGGTGAGCGATTAGGGGGGGGAGGAGTCTTGCGACCGCCTCGTGCCATTAATTAAGTTCAGGCCCTCCTTCTAGCGCCATTTGTTGACGGGTGAAATTGACCGTCCGTCATCTGAGAGAGTGGAACCGGTCCGAGGTTGTCTCATAACCCAAGCCGTTTGGAATGAACCACCCTAATGGGTTTAACGGCTCCATTAGCCGATCTAGGGTCCTAAGAAAACAAAAAAGAAAACTAATCTAAACTAACTAAAAACAAAATGAAACAAACTAATAAACTAATCTAACTAAAACTAAATAAAACAAACTAAGCTAACTAACAATAAATAAAACAAACTAATAAACTAATCTAACAAAAACTAAATAAAACAAACTAAACTAACTAACAATAAATAAAACAAACTAATAAACCAATCTAATTAAAACTAACTACTAAACTATCTAACTAATTATTAAAGAAAACTAAGCTGATCTATATAATCTACTAATTAGTACTATACTAACTCTAATTGACTTTCTAATTACTAACTGTAATATAACTTATTCACAAAATATACAATATTGACAATTTACAGATTTAATTAAAACCTGAAAAACTCGTTTGCAATCTGCCCTAAGACAGTAAGAGATATTTTTATTGCTTTTATAATTTTTTTTATGAACAGAAATGAAATAGAAAGCTAATTAAACTAAAACACTAATCTAAATGATAAATATACCTAATCAAATTAATGAAAACAATTGCAAACTAACTTGGAAATATGCTCTAGATTTGCCCTGTGTATGATGACTGTGCAAGCAGATCAGAGGAATGAAACTCGCACCAATTACTCCAGAAGCTTCTCGTAAATGATAAGATGCAATGTTCTTTAAGTTTGTTTACAGGACAAACAAGACATAAAAATCATAACAATTATATGATTTATAAATCTCTGCAATTAGGTAAACCTGTTATGCAAAAACTTATACTTAATAAACCAATTAATGAAGAAGAGAAATCTGTCATTCACAAATTGAATCAAGTAATTGCTATGTTTTTAAATACTGGAAGAAATCAGATATGGATCATATTAATTAATTCATATCATTTGCAAAAGACTAAGATAGCTAAAGTAGTCATTAACCAAATGCAAATTGATAATCATAAACATGAAACAAAAGATTGATATTATGAAAAGCTAAAGCTGTAGCAGAACATCAATATCTGTCTCAGTCTCTATTAGATATCCATTATCCTGGTTCTCCCACAAGTGAGGATGATCCTTATTACAAAAAATAATAAGTATTTATAAGTTTTTCCACAGGGTAAAACCTCCCTATGGAAGTTATAAAACTGTTTACATGAAATCTGGGAGATATCCCAATTTTAACTAAACTAAGTAACTACAATAAAACTAAAAAATCCAAATATCCTCTAAAATGTCCATGAAATCCCATGCAATTTCAAATTCACCTGAACCAGGTCAGAAATAGACAAGTTAGAGAGATATTTTATTAATAAAACAATAAAAATCTAATTCTACAGACTTAGCTACAGAATCATCTGATTCTGTAGCTAGTCTAAAATAAGATACGGAATTAGAAATGAAATTAATTCAAATCTTTTAAAAAATTCCATCCAATTGACATCCAACAATTATTTGAGAACGAATCATAAATTGAAACCGTTATTCTATTATAAACTCAAACAGGATCCACATCATTTAACTGAATACAGAGATAGCAATATTTTGTTTCGACTATGGTCATAAGTCGGGTAAATGAAATCATATGTAACATAATTGTAATCATTTCCCAACAAATCGAATCCATCTGTTATGAGATCATTTTGATATTCAATTGAAAATAAAACAAATCGCAAACACTTCGTTACACTTGTGAATCGAACAGGATTATCACGATAACTGTATAGCAAGCGATTTAGGCTATGAACGAATTCAAACCATAACTGACTCATAACAAAATCGTAACAGGATTCATCAAACAGAGTTCATTATAGATTTCGATCGTTGATCATTGCACAATAAGCAAACAAGATCGATTAATTTTGATCACAATTGTTTCATTCAAATGAATCATATCAAGGTTTGACCAATTCATTTCACAAATTTAAAATAAAGAGCATCAATTATAATCTAAACTCAACTTATAGAACAAACTTGCCAAATTAGAACAAGAGCGAATCGATTAGCTAAGATTTTCACATAGTTGTTATGATTCAGATTCATTTCCAGATTCGGGCGCAAATGTTATTTGAGCGTATTGTTTTCACCAAAGAAACAGAGTCATCATCTTTAACTTGGAAACAATCAAAGATAGAACATCACATGACACAACATCGTAACAAGTATCTTCCCTAAAACATTTACCATTCATAGCATACCAATGATAACGAAATCGAATCCAAGCAAAATCGTAACAATCAAACTCGATCAAATTGTTTACCAACCATAGCATATGGATCATAACAAAATCAAATCCGAACATGATTATGTTCTAAACTGAATATGAAAAATTTCCTTTTCAAATCGGATACAAACCAATTTATTTGAACGTAAACTATTAATTTTGTCACCTTAACAAGGCAAACCAATCAATCAAATTCAAACAAAGATCACTCAAATCCAATCAAAATCTATTGATTTCTATACTGGGAATAATCAGATCGTATATCGAATCGAAATTTCTTTTTATTCAAAGAAAAGCTATATATAGAATGCACACAATATAACAGAGCCATTCAATATGTGAACAGAACTGTTTAAAAACTAAATTCAAATCATTATATCAGCCTAGATTATTTAACAAAACGATGTCAAAACCATACCTGTGTAGCGACAAGGCTGCTTGATTATGCCAGCTTTGAATTTACAATAGCCGTGGCTGATTCCATGTTTTTGAACAGGATGGAGCTGGTTGTCTTTTGCTTTTTATCTGTCATTTGGAGCTTGGCCTTTTGACTGGTTAGGACTGCAATCTGGTCTTCCAAAGATTGAATCTTTGATTGGAGTATCAGACCATCAATATAATATCACTCTAACCATGAATTGCATTTGTCACAGGGTGACTGTGTGGGTTTAGACAGAGCAGGCAAGGGTTTGGGAAAATGACCGAGGGTTTCACGAGGCAATTCAATACCCGGGTAGTTAGGGTCGTCCTTTAGGTAGGGGGTAGGTTTGATACAAAATCATAAGGGGGTTCGTGACATAAACCTTGCGAGTAGGGGTATTCGCTGGCCAAGAAACGTTCAATATCAGAATCGAAATCCTCACTTAGGATGATAGGGTTTGACTTGGTAGAGGGTTTTGGTTTGTTTCTAGCCATTCTCGAAATGAGCCGTGCATTCCTTTTCCCTTTAACATTTGCAGTAATGTTTGCCTTGGGATTTTTTCTCATAGGCTTTTTAATAGCCTCTGCACTCTTAGTTACAGTTTCAGGTAAGTCGATAGGAGGGTCGGTCGAGGGTTTAGGCAGTAGGAGGTGTAAGGGTACAGGCGGTTCAGCCTTGGTTTCAACTACCACAGGTTTATCAACCTGTACAGGGTCGGTGTCTTCAAAGCCATTACGGGCGATGAAAGCCTTCCAACTATCACCCAACAAACTCAAATGATAAAAAACGATGAGCTTAATAAGCCCATGATGAAACAGGTTGTTTTAAGCCTTGTGCCTCTTAAACTTCATCGACATTTTATACAAGCTCCGATGAAAATAGAAAGGCATGTTTAGGGGATTCCCTATAAAAATCATCAGCAGACTTAGGTGGTAAAGGAACACAAGTCCGTATCGACCTTCGCAGGTCACGAACTACTTAATTATCATCAAAGTATCATGCCATCGCGGTTTAAGTGTAGAGATAGGCATACCTCTGTCACAAGAGGTAACTTTACGTGATTGAAACAACAATGTCCATGGCACTTCCTCGACCTTGCAATTCTTAAACCAACGCTGTCCCGAAGTAGGTAACCCCGTAGCTGAGCTGATAAACTGCTCATCAATCTCTAACTATATATTGCCTACCTTTAATCAACAGCCATCGAAGGTCATGGCAAACTGTCGTGCTACACAAAGGTTAAAACTCTCGAATCGTTTCATGAAGGTAAGCCATCCACTATCCTTCAAATCTTGGCGGGCATTGTCAAACATTAACAGGGCTTGATTGTTGTTGGGTTCAACTCACACGACTGGGGCCATGGAGTCGAATGCATGGTAGGGTAAGGGTTTGGATTCACCAGCACACATAGGAGCAGAGCTACCCGAGCCAACAACAATGAATGAACCAAAAGGGATAAGCATAAATGAGCACATGCGAAGGTGGTGGAGTCTGCCATGCATAATATTCATTATCCATGTACAACCGCCAAATTTCATAGCTGCTCACTCCATAATAATAGTTCAACCATTAAGTCAAGTGTACAACCAATGAAATCAAATGTGTATGCCAATACACGCAAATGTTATGCCATGGTGTTCAAACATCCGACATATAAATCAAAACCCATAATCAACTATGCGCCAGTGTATATAATCAAAATTTTAACCAAGGTGCCAAATGATATTCATAATAGTTGACAAGCCAAAAGTTATAAAAAGATTAACATAAGCATTATATCATATATATAAAGAAAATAATTAATCATAACCCTTATGCATTTTCATAGAATCAATTATCAGGCAAGTCACAAAAAGTGTAAATCCAAATGCTCAATGCCTTACAAACCCAATAAAACCAAGTTATACAATCAATATAAGAATGTCCAATGAACATAGTTTGAAAGTTCTTCCAGCCACATAACGATAAACAAAAGGTAAGCGCAATAGGCATATCGATAAGAAGATCATGATAGTTCAGATAGTGACCTCGAAAGGAGAATTTTTCACGCTTACAGTCGTGAAAACTTAACGAAGACAAATGTGCAAATGTCACAAGAAATAAAAATGTTGTCTATTCGAAAAATGCGACAAAAACTTGATGTTTGCAAGACATAGGTGTAGGCAGCTTATAGGATAATAAAAGAAGGTGAATTGGCTGCCAACAAACTTCCACAGAGAGGTTTTACCCTGTGGAAAACCTTTAAATACTTATTATTTTTTGTAATAAGGATCATCCTCGCTTGTGGGAGAACCAAGATTATGGATATCTAATAGAGACTGAGACAGAAGTTGATGTTCTGCTACAACTTTTTCTTTTCATAAGATCAATCTTTTGTTTCATGTTTATGTTTATCAATTTGCATTTGGTTAATGACTACTTTAGCTATCTTAGTCTTTTGCAAATGATATGATTTAATTAATATGATCCATATCTGATTTCTTCCAGTATTTAAAAACATAGCAATTACTTGATTTAGTTTGTGAATGACAGATTTCTCTTCTTCATCAATTGAATTATTAAGTATGAGTTTTTGCATAACTGGTTTACCTAATTGCAGAGATTTATAAATCATATAATTGTTTTTTTTAAGTTTCTGTGGTGAGGAGTTTCGCATATGTTTTTTGCATATGTGGTGAGGAGTTTATGTATTGTTTGTCCTGTAAACAAACTTAAAGAGCATCACAGCTATCGTTTACGAGAAGATTCTGGATTATTCTGTACGAGTTTCCTTCCTTCGATCTACTAGCACAGTCATTATACACAGGACAAATCTGGAGCATTTCTCTAGGTTAGTTTGTGATTTACTTTCATTAATTTGTTTAGTATAATTCAAGTAGTTTGATTAGATATATTTGTAGTTTAGATTAGTCATTTAGTTTAGTTATTTTTTCTGTTTTATTTCTATCCATAAAAATTATAAAAGCAATAAAAATATCTTTTACTGTCTTAGGGAAGAATATTAATGAGTTTTACAGGTTTTATTTAAATCTGTAAATTGTCAATATTGTATATTTTGTGAATAAGTTATATTGTAATTAGTAGTTAGATATTTGATTAGAGTTAGTATAATAGTAATTAGTAGATTATATATAGAATAGTTAGAGTAGTTTAGTTTATTTTAGTTTTAGTTTAATTTGTTTAGTAGTTAGTTTTAATTAGATTAGTTTATTAGTTAGTTTTGTTTATTGTTAGTTAGTTTAGTTTGTTTTATTTAGTTTTAGTTAGATTAGTTAGTTTAGATTAGTTTTCTTTTGTTCTTTTAGGACCTCAGATCGGCTAATAGAGCCGCTAAAGCCGTCAGGGTGGTTCATCCCAAACGGCTTGGGTTATTAGACAACCCCGGACCGGTTCCACTCTCTTAGTTGATGGACGGTCGATTTCGCCTGTCAACAAATGGCGCTAGAAGGAGGGCCTGAAATTAATTAATGGCACAAGGCGGTCGCAAGACTTCTCCTCCCCCTAATCGCTCACCTATAGTGACTAGAAGCCGTTCACACGATAATATTCCCCTTCAAACAACAACTACTTCAACTGATGATCCTCAGATCACAGTTGAGACAACAACCCCTAATCCTACAGGTGGTGACATATAAGAGATTGTCCGTCAATCTCTTATTAAAACACATAGTGCCTTAGCTCGTCTTAGGCAACCAAACCGTCCATGGGGTTAACCTTTGGACTTCTCTGATATCAGAGAACAATTAGGTGACACTAACCTCACTGTGAATACCACAGATCCAATCACAAATCCTACTGTAGGAGGATCTGGGATACCTCCTTCACCACCTCCATCATCTCCTTCCTCTTCTGGAGGAGATTCCTCATCAGATGAAGGCAATTCCCCTTCTCAGCCTTCCACACCCACTACCCCAATGGAAAATCAGAACAAACCTGCTAGACCTTGGCTTGACCAGGATGCTGTAGTTGTACCTGGAGCTCAGCACCCTTTACCTAAACACCCAGAGAAATGGCTTCCCAAGTTTGACCCCGACTCAAAACAGATAGTCGAAGATCACATTAAAAAATTTATGTTATCCATAAGACTCCGCAATGTTGAACATGAAGATGTTGTTTGTAGGCTGTTCCCTTATACTTTTGAGGGTAATGCATCCACTTGGTACTTTTCCCAACAACCCCATACCATCGTGTCTTGGGAAAAGTTTGATTCATTCTTTTTGGAAAAGTTCGGAGACGGTAAACCTCTGGAAGTCCTGGTCATAGATATTTTTAGCTTAAGAATGAACCCAAAAGAAAAAGTTAAAGACTTTAATCAAAGATTCTTAACGCTTAAAAATCGAATCCCTGCAGATTCTATGCCTGCTGAGAGTCTTATAATAGCTTACTACACTAAAGCTTTACATCAAAGTATAGCTATTTGGGTTAAACAATTTAAGAAAGACACGTTGTTAGAGGCCTTCGAGGAGGCCACCCAGATTGAAAAAGACATACTTAGTCTTAAAGAATCTTCTAGCAATGATACTGAGACTAGTTCTTCTTCCAAAAAGAAGATTGAAATTCTCCCCAGACCTACTCAAAGTAAAACACAACCTGAAAACTCTGATTTGGAAAATTTAACTAAAGTTGTTCAAAAACTATCGAATCAAGTTATAGACTTAAAAAGGTCGACTGAAGAAGCTTCCTCGAGTAAAGGACCCTACAAACCCCCTTTCTGAAAGCCTTTTCCTAGCAACAGACCGAATCTAACCCCTAAAGGCTTAAATCTAGAAAGTTTGCAAAGTGCCCTTCAAACAATTCTAGAAGCCCAAGATAACTTGATACCCCCTTAGACCCCTCAGGAGGTAGTTGAACAGGAAACAGTTCAAGAAGAAGAGTCTTCTCCAAACATCTTTGGACACTTCTCAGACAGCATCTTTCAAGCTAACTTCGAGACTGTTCACCCTTATAATACTAGGAGTAAGACAACAAACAAGCCTTCTATAGAAAACACTACAACTTTGCCTCCAAATCCATCTAAATCAGCTGAGACTAAACAGAGTAATGTGAACCCCAACTTAGATTATGATGTTGTTGAAGATCTTAAAAAGTTAAGGGCTAACATTTCTATTTATGAGTTATTGAAGTTTCCATTTCTTCTTCAAAAAATGTTGCAAA
>ML801016.1:107122-117463 GCA_009831015.1 Picea engelmannii
TGTCGGGAACATATCGTGACCGTCGGATTGCCTAACTACAAATGCATACTAATGCATACTAAAGAAACACACTTTTACCTAACGACATATTAGACCAAGTAGATCTTAACTAACTCCTAAGTGTCTAAATATCCTAACAAACTTCTTCCTGCAGAAGGCTTGTCCCCAGACGCATTCTCTGTCGAGCTATTGTTTCGACCATCTGTTCCTGACAATATCACAAACTGGAGAGTATTTGACGATGATCAGCAGATCATTAACTTTCTGCACATGGAAGAAACCTTTCAAGGCGCGGTGATAGATGAACACACGCACGACGACAATTTTCACGATTTTACGGTAATACCTGATCCGAAATCTCCTGAAGCTCTGTCGGACATGGTAAATTCCATACCCAAATCTATATTTAGATTAGAGAAGTTTTATGATTTTGAAGATAAATTTAAAAGGACGGTCAATTGTGAAACCAATAGTTTCTCGTTGTCTTATGAAAAAGTGAACTTAGGAACTAGTGAAAATCCTCAGTACATTAACCTAGGCTTGGGATGTTCTAGACAAGAAAAAATTGCTTTTGTTAAATTATTTAAAGAATTTAAGGACGTCTTTGCATGGACGTAGGATGATCTTAAAATGTTCGATCCTAATATCATACAACATGTCATCCCGATGAAGCCCCAAACCTTACCCTTCCAACAGAAACTGAGGAAGATGCACCCTAAACTAGAACTGACCGTTCAAAAAGAATTGAATAAAATCCTAAGTGCTAAAATAATTTTTCCTGTTAGACACACTCAATGGGTGTCCAACCTTGTCCCAGTTCGGAAGAAAAACGGGGAAATCCGACTGTGCGTCGATTTCCGAAACCTCAATAGAGCGTCTGATAAAGACAATTATCCTGTCCCACCCATGGAACAGATCCTTCAACATGTATCTGGTTCTGAGAGGCTATCCTTGTTAGATGGTTTCTCTGGACACAACCAAGTCCTTATGTCTCTGCCAGACCAACTCAAAACTACCTTCTGTACCCCATGGGGCACTTATGCTTATCACAAAATTCCCTTTGGATTGATTAATGCTGGTGCTACCTTTCAGAGAGCAATGGAAATTTCTTTTCAAGGCTTAATCAATCACTCTGTCGTAGTTTACTTAGATGATGTGACTGTTTATTATAAGAACAAAGACGATCATCTAGCTCACTTACGAGCCATTCTGCTATGATGTCGTAAATACGACATCTCCTTGAACCCTAAAAAGTCCATCTTTGTAGTAGAACAAGGTAAACTCTTAGGTTTCATTGTGTCTAGCGAAGGAATGATTATTGACCCCAAGAGGACTCAAGTCATCGCTAAACTTCCCCCTCCTACATCCAAAAAATCCATGCAGTATTTCTTAGGCCAGATTAACTTCGTGAGAAGATTCGTCCCCAGTTTCTCTGAAATGGTCAGGCCTCTACAGAACCTGATTAAGAAAGACACCCAATATCACTGGGGACCCACAGAAAATCAAGCTTTCAATGCCATAAAGAAGGCCATAATAGACGCTCCGTCTCTCATGAGTCCTGACTTCTCTCAAGATTTTACACTCTATACTTTTGCCTCTCACCGTTCCTATGTCACCATCCTAACTCAGAAGAATGTCGATAACAACGAAGTACCCATTGCCTTTATGAGCTCTGCTTTCAAAGGTGCTAAACTTAAATACCCAGCGGTTGATCGGCAAGCCTACGCTATTTTCAAAGCAGTTAAGCATTTCCGGTCTTATCTTTTGAAGTCAAGGACGAAAGTCATTGTCCCCTACCCTACCGTAAGGAACTTGTTAGTGCAAAAGGAGTTAGGAGAGAAGAGAGCTAACTGGGTCACCTCCTTGCAGGAGTATGACTTAGAAATCACCCCAGATCAGATTGTGAGAGGCCAAGGGTTGTGTAAGTTGGTTGTTGATTCGAAGACAGGACAGCGAGAAGATAGTGATACGTCAAACCTAGGACAAAGCGATCTAAGTTTGATCTGTTGCGCACAAAACCTCGTTAGTCCCTGGTACGACGATATTAGATTCTGTCTTGAACATGGGTCAGCACCCCGTCACCTTGATCCCGCCAAGAGAAGAGCGTTGAGGCTAAAGTCTACCTCCTTTCATCTAGTTAACGGTGTACTGTTTCCTCAGAATTTTGACGGTGTACTAATGCGCTGTCTCGAGAAAGACGAAGTAGAAAAAGTCTTGCTAGAGTTGCATGCAGGAGAAGCTGGTGGTCACTTCGGTGGTGACACCACTGCTCATAAGGTTTTAAGAGCTGGTTACTACTGGCCCACGCTTTTTAGGGACGCCCATGCCTTGTGTTGTAAATGTATCATCTGTCAGAAAGCATCAGGGCGGTTGCAAAAACCAGCCTTTCCCTTGCAACCCATTTCAGTAGATTCTCCTTTCTAGCAATTGGGCCTTGATATCATAGGTCAAGTTAACCCTTCGTCCTCGCAACAACACAAGTACATTGTGACAGCCACAGATTACTTTACTCGATGGTCTGAAGCTGCTGCACTAAGAACTATCAACACCAGTCAGGTAATCGCTTTTCTAAACTCGAATATTATCACTCGTTTCGGTATCCCTGATTGTCTGGTCTTTGACAACGCTTCATACTTTTCTTCTCTTGAGATGAGTGAGTTCGCTTTGGAGAAAGGAATTAAGCTGAAGTACTCTGCTAGTTACTACCCCCAGGGAAACGGATTAGCAGAATCAACAAACAAGAACTTGATCAAAATTATCAAGAGAACGATGGTTGAAAATCACAAGAATTGGCACAATGCACTGCTGAACGCACTATGGGCTGATAAGGTAATGCCAAAAGATGCTATAGGTAACTCCCCCTTTTTTCTCGTTTATGGCAGAGAAGCAATTCTGCCACCTCACATTCTTCTTCCTTTGCTTTAGTTGTCACAAAAAGTCCAAGAAGAAGATTGTCCCCCTTTAGAAAACCAAATTAACGCTTTGATGAAGCTAGAAGAAGTAAGAGCCTAAGCTAAGTGTAAGTTAGATCAACATCAACAATTGGTTAAAAGCTGGTTCGATTCTAATTCTGCTTCTGATAGGAATTTTGAAGTAGGCGATCTCGTCTTAAAATGGGACAAACCACACGAAGGAAAGGGTGAGCACACAAAATTTCAAAACTTATGGCTTGGGCCATTTTTAATTGCTGAAAAGTTAGGTCCTAGTTCCTTTCTATTGCAGAATCTTGAAGGGCAGCTTGACACCTATCCGGTGAATGGCCAAGCCATGGAAAGATACTTTGCTTGATAACTACCCTTGTCTATTATGTAAATATTTCATTTTTGTTTTTGTTTGCTTTCTATTTTGATTTTGGATTTGAATTTATCAGTTTGTGTTTTTGGACATACACGTACCTGTACACTAAGACGATAGAAAATTTCTTCGCTGAAATAACTTCTGAAAAATTTGTACAAACATCAATGACATATTGCTGAAATTGATATCTGTGTTGGAAAATTTTGTTGTTTGAAAGAAGTTTACTGATTTCAATCTCTGAGCAAAGCTTGTCAAGATCATCTATTATCTTTTTACGCTGTCCCTTTTCCATAAAGGAATGACTCAAAAGATGTCTCCCTGTCTTAGGAAGTTGTTTTTATAAATAAAACATCTCTGGAGCTAAATAAATTACAATTCTAAAAAATTCTAATGAGGTCTGAAAAAGTATGTTAAAATTTCAAGATTTTCAGTGTCACCCCGCTCAGCTATATTCCTATGAAAAAAAAAAAAAAATATTAATAAGAGCTATGGGAAATGATTATAAACCCGCTGGGATGCTGAACAAGTCTGCTGGCAATGGGTAAATGCATGCATGACGCCAAGATAACTTTGCCGGGGTACTGAACAGGCCCGCTGGCAGCGAAGCAATGTTGGGTATATGAAAATTTGCAAAAAAAAAAAAAAAAAGAAGAGAANTTAATGTCCTTTATTTTGATCCAGAACTTCTTGGCAGGATACAGATGTCAGAGTGGGTTAAATGGCAACCCTGTCGAGGCTATGGATTCCTGCTGGCAGCAGTGGCTATGCCAATAGTATTGGAGATTTTATCTTTAATATCGTGACTTGCTTATCTTAAGACTGTTATTGGTTTTCATCTTTTGAAACACTGCTCGAAAAAAAAAATGATTTACGATGATGTTTGTACAATTTTCTGGTTGTTATTTTTGAGTGGAAATTATCTTTGTTGTCTTAATCTGAATTGGTACCTTTTGCAGAGATAAATGCTTCTACCAGTGTGTCGCCATTGTTGGTAGCCAATTCATTTTTTTATGATCCTATAAGCTACCTACACCTATGTCTTGCAAACATCAATTTTTCGTCGCAATTTTCAAATTAATGACATTTTCATTTCTTGCAACAATTACACACTTATTTTCGTTTTGTTTTCACGACTGTAAGCATGAAAACCGAATCTTTCGAAGTCACATTTTGATCACTATCTGAACTTTCATGATCTTTTTATCGATGTGCCTACTACACTTACCTTTTGTTAACCATTATGTAGCTGGAAGAAATTTCAAACTATACTCATTGGACATTCTTATATTGATTATATGACTGGGTTTCATTGAGTTTGCAATGCATTAATTTTTGGATTTGAACTTTATATGACTTGCCTGATCATTGATTCTATGAAAATGCATAAGGGTTATGATTAATTTTTTTTATATATATGATATAATCCTTATGTTAATCTTTTCACAAATTTTGGCTTGTCGACTATATGAATATCGTTGGACACCTTGGTTAAACTTTTGATTATATGAATTGATACATTGGCGCATAGTTGATTTTGGTCTTGATTTATAAGTTGAGTGTTTAAACACTATGGAATAACGTTTGCGCACATTGGTATACACATTTGATTTCATTATTTGGGCACATGACTCGATGGTTGAACTACTATTATGAAGTGAACAGCTATGTAAATCGACGGTTGTACTTGGATAATCAATATTTTGCATGGCAGACTCCACCACCTTCGCATACTTGCATTTATTCCTACCCCTTTGGCTCGTTCATTTCTGTTAGCTCGGGTAGCCCTGCTCCTGTGTGTGTTGGTGAATCCAAACCCTTCCCTTACCATGTGTTTGGCTCCATGGCACTAGTCGTGCGAGTTGAACCCAATGGCAATCAAGCCCTGTTAATGTTTGACAATGCCCGCCAAGATTTGGAAGACAATGAATGGCTTACCTTCGTGAAACAATTTGAGGGTTTTAACCTTTGTGTAGCATGACAGTTTGCCATGACCTTCGATGGATGTCGAGCCAAGGTGGACTACATACAGTTAGAGATCGATGAACAGTTTATCAGCTCAACTACGGGGTTACCTGCCTCGGGACAACATTGGTTTAAGAATTGCAAGGTCGAGGAAGTGTCGTGGACATTGTTGTTTCTATCATGCAAAGTCACCTCTTTTGACAGAGGTATGCCCGTATCTGTGCTCAAAACCATGATGGCACGATTTATTAATGCTAGTCAAGCAGTTCATGACCTGTGAAGGTTGATACGGACTTGTGTTTCTCTACCACCTACGTCTGCTGATGATTTTTATAGGGTATCCTCTAAACATGCGTTTCTACTTTCATTGGAGCCTGTATAAAATGTCGAAAAAATTTAAGAGGCACAAGGCTGACAACAGCCTGTTCCACCATGGGCTTATTAAGCTCATCGTTGTTTATCATTTGAATTTGCATGGTGATAGTTGGAGGGCTTCCATTGCCTGTAATGGCTTTGAAGACACCGACCCTACACAGGTTGATAAATCTGTGGTAATTGAAACCAAGCCCGAACCACCTGTACCCTTGCATATTCTACTGCCTAAACCCTCGACCGACCCTCCTATTGACTTACCCGAAACTGTAACTAAGAGTGCAGAGGCCATTAAAAATCCTATGAGCAAAAATCCCAAGGAAAACCTTACTGCAAATGCCAGAGGGAAAATAAATGCCCGGCTCATTTCGAGAATGGCCAGAAACAAACCAAAACCCTCTGCCGAGTCTAACCTTATCATCCTAAGTGAGGATTCTGATTCTGATATTGAGCATTTTCTGGCCAGCGAGTACCCCTACTCGCAGGGTTTATGTCCCGAACCCCCTTATGATTTTGTATCAAACCTTCCCCCCTGCCTAAAGGACGACCCTAACTACCTAGGTATTAAGTTGCCTCGTGAAACCCTCGGTCATTTGGCCAAACCCTCGAAACCCACATAGTCACCCTGTGACCAATGAAATTCATGGTTAGAACGATATTATATTGATGTTCCCTATACTCCAATCGAAGATTCAATCACTGGAAGACCAGATTGCAGTGCTAACCAGTCAAAAAGCCAATCTCCAAGCAACAGATAAAAAGCAAAAGACAACTGGCTCCATCCTGTTCAAAAACGTGGAATCAGCCACGGCTGTTGTAAATTCCAAACTGGCATAATCAAGAAGCCTCGTCGCTATACAGGTATGTTTTTGACATCGTTTTGTTTTGTAAATAATCTAGGTTGATATAATGATTTGAATTCAGTTTTTAAATAGTTCTGTTTACATATTGAATAACTCTGTTATAATGCGTGCATTCTATATATAGCTTTGCTTTGAATAAAAAGAAATTTTGATTCGATATCCGACCTGATCATTCCCAGTATAGTAATCGATAGATTTTGATTGGATTTGAGTGGTCTATGTTTGGATTTGCTTGATTGGTTTGCCTTATTAAGTTGACAAAATTAATAGTTTGTCTTCGACTGGATTGGTTTGTATCCGATTTGAAAAGGAAATTTTTCATACCCAGTTTAGAACACAATCATGTTCGGATTTGATTTTTTTATGATCCATATGCTATGGTAGGTAAACGATTTGATTGAGTTTGGTTGTTACGATATGCTCTGTCTTACAGTTTTCAAAGTTGAGATATTGCTCTGTTCAATTTTAATTTGGGAAACGAACTACTCTGTTTTTATAAAAACAATATGTTCATTTAAGTCTGTGCAGGTGTGCCCGAATCATCGAATGGATTTGATTCGTGACAACTATGCTAAACCCTAGCCAATTGATTCATTTGATTGGAATGATTTCTTTTTGATCAAATTCGATCAACCCTGTTTGCCCAATTGGCCTTAACAAATTATGAATTCTATTGCTAATCAATCAAGACTGTTATGATCTTATATTAAATTGATTTTCGCGCCGAGTTTAAATTGATCTATTCATGGCATGAACCGTTTGCTATGTCAACTCATTCATAACGATTGGAATGATCTTGTTGAATTCATATTTCCTGTTGACAAGGCAGCGTAATAGTTGCTTGCCATTTGTTTTGATTATAATCGTTTCAGTTGATATCAAAACGATTTCACAACTGTTGGATTCGATTGGTTATGAAACGAATTGATTGACTGTGTTATTTTTAGCAAATTCGGTTACGATTCGTTTGAATGTAATCGATCTTGCTTACCCCAGTTTGCAAAAATGAATGATCAGATATCTCATACGCACTCTGATACACCTTGTTACGTTTTTGTTTTCTATGTCGTCATAGCCATAACGAATTGTAAATGATTCTGTTCGATTTGATCATATCTCCTGTTGGTAAAATGGCATAACAAATGCATAAGATTTGTTTTTGTTTTTTGGATTGATTACATTGCATATCAAACGGTTTCTCAACTGTTTGATTATGATTCTTTTAGACCCGATTCTATGGTGATTAAATGAACAGAGTTGAATGATCTTACGATTCTGTTTTGATTTCAAATGGTATATCAAGCTCCAATTGAATAACTCATTTTCAAATGGCTATTGGATGATAATTGAATTAAATCTCCTTAAAATATTTTCAATTAATTTCAATTCTGATTCTGTATCTTTATTTAGACTAGCTATAGAATCAGAGGATTCTGTAGCTAGTCTACAGAATTAAATTTTCTATCATTTATTAAAAAAAATCCTTCTAATTTGTTCATTTTTGGTCCTTTTCAGGTGAATTCGAATTGCATGGGATTTGATGGACAACTTAGAGGATATTTGGATGTTTTAGTTTTATTTTAGTTTCCTAGTTTAGACAACTTTGGGATATCTCCCAGATTTCATGTAAACAGTTTTATAACTTCCACAGGGAGGTTTTACCCTGTGGAAAACCTTTAAATACTTATTATTTTTTGTAATAAGGATCATCCTCGCTTGTGGGAGACCCAGGATGATGGATATCTAATAGAGACTGAGACAGAATTTGATGTTCTGCTACAACTTTCGCTTTTCATAATATCAATCTTTTGTTTCATGTTTATGTTTATCAATTTGCATTTGGTTAATGACTACTTTAGCTATCTTAGTCTTTTGCAAATGATATGATTTAATTAATATGATCCATATCTGATTTCTTCCAGTATTTAAAAACATAGCAATTACTTGATTCAGTTTGTGAATGACAGATTTCTCTTCTTCATCAATTGAATTATTAAGTATAAGTTTTTGCATAACTGGTTTACCTAATTGCAGAGATTTATAAATCATATAATTGTTGTTTTTAAGTTTCTGTGGTGAGGAGTTTCGCATATGTTTTTCGCATATGTGGTGAGGAGTTTATGTCTTGTTTGTCCTGTAAACAAACTTAAAGAGCATCACAACTATCGTTTATGAGAAGCTTCTGGATTATTCGGTGTGAGTTTCCTTCCTCCGATCTGCTAGCACAGTCATTATACACAGGACAAATCTGGAGAGTTTCTCCACGTTAGTTTGTGATTTACTTTCGTTAATTTGTTTAGTATAATTCAAGTAGTTTGATTAGATATATTTGTAGTTTAGATTAGTCATTTAGTTTAGTTATTTTTTCTGTTTTATTTCTGTCCATAAAAATTATAAAAGCAATAAAAATATCTTTTACTGTCTTAGGGCAGAATATTAATGAGTTTTGCAGGTTTTATTTAAATATGTAAATTGTCAATATTGTATATTTTGTGAATAAGTTATATTGTAATTAGTAGTTAGATAGTTGATTAGAGTTAGTATAATAGTAATTAGTAGATTATATATAGAATAGTTAGAGTAGTTTAGTTTATTTTAGTTTTAGTTTAATTTGTTTAGTAGTTAGTTTTAATTATATTAGTTTATTAGTTAGTTTTGTTTATTGTTAGTTAGTTTAGTTTGTTTTATTTAGTTTTAGTTAGATTAGTTAGTTTAGATTAGTTTTCTTTTGTTCTTTTAGGACCTTAGATCGTCTAACGGAGCCGCTAAAGCCGTCAGGGTGGTTCATCCCAAACGGCTTAGGTTATTAGACAACCCCGGACCGGTTCCACTCTCTCAGTTGACGGACGGTCGATTTCTCCCGTCAACACAGTCCTGAACCATTTTCCTAATCGGGCCACAATATGTGCCTTAGGAAAATACCATTCCATGATACATCAACAATCTGTCAACATGGACCATTCTCCACAGCGAGAATGTATGTCCACCAACAGTCTATTCTTCTTGGACCATTCTACGTCTGGAGAATGTCTATCCACTAGGTAGTAGCACACTGACTATCCATCTAGCTAGAAATCATATCCAACACTAGTGTTAGTCTCCATGGAAATCATATAGTAACATACATCTGCTACAATGCCATCCAATAGAGCACAAATGTGTCTATCTATAGTAGTACACAACTACTGCCCAATGGTACACAACCACTCCTAGTAGAACATGACTACTAACCAGTGACACATAGTCACTACCAGTGGAACACATCCACCACAGTAGCATACAACTATTGTCCAGAGACATACATTCTCCCCAAAAATTGAATCATATTATTTGATATCATCCTGCATCAACAATGTCATCAACTGCATCACCTCTAAGCCGTACTAGCATGATGTGAATGCATCATATCTAAGTTGTACTGGCGTGATATGGAGTATCATCTACATCATCTCTAATTCGTACTAGCATGACCTATCTAGCATGATGACAATGGTTCATATCTATATTGTATTCCACCTCTAAGTTGTACTCGCATGATGTAGATTAGTGCCTCACTATGCCATCTCTAATTTGTATGATCATCTCTAAACTGTACTAGCATGGCATATCTACATGATGCCAATGCATCATATCTAAGTTGTATTCCACATCTAAGTTGTACTCGCATGATCATATCTATCATGAAACGATCCCCCTTCATTATATCTAAGTTGTATGGTCATCTCTAAGCCGTACTAGCATGACATATCTAGCATGATGTCAATACATCATATCTAAGTTGTATACCATATCTAATCTATACTTGCATGGCCATATCTAGCATGATGCGGCTCACCAACATCGTCTC
>ML801017.1:0-116391 GCA_009831015.1 Picea engelmannii
AAAAAAAAAAAAAATGGTAACCATGATAGAGTTTTTTATTGATTTTTTTTTGTGCTTATCATATGTTTTTTTAATTGTTACTATTTTTTTATTTTTTTACTATAACAAAGTATTTTTATTAAAATGGTTATTATTATTATTATGGATATTGTAAGGTCTCCATAGCTTAGTTCGGGCGACGCACTTCCAAATAGTTCGAATCGGGCAGGCAAGACACTCGGTGCGAATAAGTAAACACAAGTATTCATATAGAGGGGAGTTGGGGTTCCTTGGGCGCGCGACATGCCAAGGGACGATTCCACCCAAGGTGCCTTGCAACACAGTCAAAGGATGGACGGTTTGTCAAAGTGTTGAGGGCAAGACTTGGGCACTCCACCAAACAGATGAATCGACTAAGGCATGGGAGGCACACTTAGGAGATTCAACCTAAATCACCTAAGGGGAATGCACACCCAATGGGATGAATTAGTTTAATGGATGGGGTGCAACGGCATGAGGGGCGCACCAAGGTTGGGAAGGTCGATCCCAAGGGGCATGACGATTGATGAGTGTATGGGTTCGTTTGTGTAATGTCTTTCATTTGAACCCTTTGTACTTGTACACATAGGATGGTGAGTCATGGTATCAATTGTAAGTGTAAATGTAAATATAGATTGGTGAGCCATTGTTGGCACCATGCCGAAGTGGAAAGAAGGACGATCATGGGAAAGAAAGCGTGCAAGAAACTGAAGTGACAACTGGAAAAAGATCAACACGCATGAATGCAAGAAAGTGTGCACAAAGGAAAGTGACGACTGGAGGAAGAACAACACGTGCATGGGAGAAAAACCTAGTGTAAGAAGGGTTAGGGTTTTGGTAATATCCTATAAGTGGCTAAAGAGCCCGAAATGTATAAATATAGATATGAAAGTATCATATAGTGGTGGTGATTGTTGGTTGTTATTGTCATTGTTGTTTTTATGCTAGTTTTTATGAAGATTGTGATTGTTATTGAGTGATTTTTCTAAGTATTGTTGTTGGCAATACGTGAGGGGTTTTGAATTGTATGAACTAAGTTTTGTAAGCTGTTGAGAAAGAAAGATATGAGGGAAGGTAGATCTGAGGATTAGATTGCAGGCTGTAGAGCTTGGTGCGATCTAGTTCGCCTCACATAGATCTTACCCACTTTTGCGGATAACTATAAGCGCGAAACATAGGGAGATCAAAAACTACTATAATAAAAGAGCCAAGAGACAAATATTTGTGGATGTAGCCCAGGAGGGGTGAACCATGGTAACATCTATGTAATGTGTTGAATGTTTACATATTTCTAACTTATTTCAAGAAATAGATGATTATGATTGATGAATAACCAAATGCATTATTAGAATATGTTTATATTTTGAGTTATATGCATGTGATTCCCAGGAACAGGTAGATTACAGTAACAGTTCACAGAACATGGCCTTAATCAAGAAACCCTTTGTCTCCTACTCTGTCCTAGTCTGTAAACACCTGAGTCTTACAATCAACCATCCTTATCTATCTCAGGTGAGACTGCACAGTACCTTCTGGGCGTTGCGTTGCCTTCTAGTTTACCAGGAGGGCCGATAGTTAGAGGCTTTGTTGGAACCCCGAATGACATGAACCTTGGGTCAATAACTCAGATAACCTGAGAAGGGAGTCGATAAAACCAACAAATGGTTCTGTTTCCATATTAAGAGGAACAAGATGGGACTGAGTAGATGAGATAGAGTGGACAAGAACCATCAAAGAAGCAATGAGCCATTAGTAGGGAATGTGGAGACCTTGGAAACCGACGAGAGAAGAAATCGAGGGTTGGTTGCGAACTAAAGAGTTAGAATTTGCACACAAAGACAATAGAAACCCTAGAATCACACCACGCAAATACCTGGATAAATATGTGTTTACGGATTTACATGAAATCTTTTTCTGTGATTTTTCGCATCTACTACAGGAGTGGATCTTAAGGTTAATGAATAATCATTTGACGAACCAGATTCGACAGCTAGATTGGACTCTAGTACAGATTCAACAGTTGCAACAAGTGAACAACAAATTCACCTGCGTAGTAGACTTTTGGCTTGACAATATTGTGGCAGGATTCATCACAGAGTTTGCGGTAGACATAGCAAAGTCATACAACGCAACCAAGCAAGAATTTCTACGAGGACCCAGAGGAAGGTACATTCGATCCCTGTATACTTGTATCAAGACACTGCTATATAAGAAAGGTGTAATGACAATGGAATCAAACAGTTATACTTCCCTGCGCACATGGGGGAAGGGGGAAAGCACTGACATAAATAGGAGGAATGGAAGGAGGGCATGATAAAGAGAAGAAGGAAAGGGAACCCATGGACCTGATCTCGATGGCTGATGACCAACTCAAGTGGATCTTGGAGTCATCGGGAACGATGCGTAGTGGAGCACCCTACCAATATAAGCTAAACACCAAGAAGAGAGTCGTAGCCGAAAGGGAGGGCTTGGCGAGCAATGAGGAAGAGGTAGAGGATCTCCGGGATATGGAGCAGATTGAGGAAATATTGCGCACCACCTATGAGAGGAAGACAAGAGGCCCAAGAACGGGAGGAGAAGACAACCACCCCTTTCATATCAATGTTAGTGTGGAACCCATAAACCCATGTGCAACCAATACACCACAGAGAACACCATCGTTTAGGCAACCAAAGTTCGGAGGAAGTTCGACAGAAAGAAGCACATCTACACAAGGAGAGACAACTAGAGGAGTCAGTTCAGGTAATCTTAGTCAAGTATCCACACCGCACAGAGGAGGCAGTGTCTCAATACTCATAATGGAAGGACACAACCCTACTATCATATTACTAGAGTTTTGAGGAGAAGCAACAGAAGACCCTGAGAAACATCTATTCATTTTCACTAAGATCTGGGAAGAAGAGAAAATCATTGATGACAACACCAAACTTACGCAACTAGCGATCACGCTAAGAGACCGTGCACTAGACTGGTACATGAGTCTAGACACAAACAGTGCTCCCAGGACGACAAGGACATTGAACGACATTAAGAAACTACTAATTAATGAGTTTTAAAAGCCGAGCTCAGACGATCAGTATATGAACGAGATGATTGAGATAAGACAGAAACCAGGAGAATCAATATGGGAGATTGATCAAAGATTCAAGAGATTAAAAGGGAAGTTAAAATACCTTATGACCGAGATGCAACATCGGCACCTGTTTGTCAACTCACTACTCCCACACTTAAAATATCCACTATGACAACAGAAGTTTTAGACACAAGCAGAGGCTCTGCAGGAAGCCTTGCAATTGGAAGACAATCAATATCAGCAGACAGACCCGACTATCGAAGAACTGAAAGATGATTTGAAGAACTTAACATTTTAGCTGAACCAGAATAAGAACAAGGAAAAATGAGAAGTTGTTTGGTGTACCACATGCAGGACAGAAGGACACCACAAAAACGAATGTCTGACGTTTGTGCAGTATATGGCAACAGGTATGCCAAACCTGCCACCACAGGGGGCATTATGGTGTGAAATATGCAAGAAACCAGGTCACAACCCTTACCATTGCACGATGATGCATAAATACCAAACAGTCCCAATGAACTCATATTGCACATTTTGCAATTCAGTTGGTCACGATGACAAAGACTGTTGAACTATGGAGTTGATGTGGGAAAGAACCTCAGACGCATACAGGGTATAGGATGAAATGATGACTGGGCAGGAAACACCATAGTTCACTCAAGCCCTAGCACTATACAACACTGCGCAGTAGCATTATAATACCGTGAAACAACCTTATAATATCGCGCAGCCATAGTACAACCTAGCACAGCCCCAGTACAATACCGCTCAGTATAATCAAGGACCACAATATAATGCACCACGAGGTGATCGCGAAGCCTATAGAGGAGCAGGATGAGCCAGAGGAGGTTTCAGATGTGGAAGAGGACCAGTCACATGTCACAATTTCCAGCAACCAGGGCATTATGCACGTGAATTCCCACTACCACCAGCGACCTGTATGTATTGTCATGATTCAGACCATGATACATAGGAATGTCCAACACTACTCGTAAAGATCCAGGAAAAAAGGAACCAAAATAACTAGAATGTTTAGTGGATTTCAGTCGAAGCAAGGGATGATGGACGGAACATCAACATAGTCACTCGAGGAGGAATGAAAATAGGAAATGACGCAGTTCGACAGGACCCAACGCAGAACCAATGGGTAAAGAAGAACCCTAACCCCAAGAAGCAATTCGACATGCAAAAGGATAAGGATATATTTACAGAAGATCGACAAGAATTCCAGAAGGAGGAAATAGCATTGATTGCGCAGTAGAACAGGGAAGCTCTGGAGTACGACATGCCACCATCATTGGACCATACCAATAGAATACAACCCAAGGAACAAGTAAGTACTATCAAAGACTTCTTGCAATCATGCATCAAAATGTTAAGTGATCCTTCATCTATCAAAGTATTGCAAAACATCTTAGAGAAATGTAGCAGCGAGATGGAATAAAAGCCAAAACTGAAAACTATCAACCACCTACACACGAAAAGAAGAACAAGTAGAGAATTTAGAATCAATGCTAACATTGGGGATTTCAACATGGGAGATATTATACTAGATCTAGGATCCGAAGTGAACGTACTACCAAAAACCACATGGCAATGCATGGGAGAACCTCCACTGGGACACTCAATAGTTCAATTAAAGCTAGCAAATCAACATAGAGTCCTACCAATACGTAGACTGAAAGGAGTAACCATAGATCTGGATGGGGTGCGCACTAAGGCAGACTTTGAAGTCATCGAAATAGTAGATGGTACAACACCTTACCCAACGCTAGATCTAGATTGGGCATTCGACAACCAGGCCATAATTAACTTGAAAACCAAAAAACTGACATTTGAGTCAGGAGACTATAGGGTTATAGCCCCACTCGACCCGTCGGAAGGTGAGAGGTTCATAGAACCCACTTGCCTGGATCTAGACAAAATTGACCAATTGTACAGAACAACTGCACGCGAAGCGGACTATATAAACCCAACTGCAGACGGGGTACTCAGTTGGTGGAGCATTACTTCATGCACAACAAACTTAGACAATGGGTTAGAAAATTGGCAGCACAGACTACATGAAGTATCCACAAGAAGTTGTGCAAGAATAGACCGCGCAATAAGGTGGCTTGGCACAGAAATCAGAGAACCACCCAGTTTTCATGGACTAAATGATTTGGAAACTTTCTTGACACAATACAAAGACGAAGTCTTAGAGAACCATAGACTATTAGAACTATATTTAGCACTAAAGGCTACACCTACAAGATGGTAGGGTGCGCACAAAGAGACTATCACATATTGGTACCAATGCAAATGATTACTGTGCATAAGGTTCGACGCAGAACAAATATGGAACAATCGACAAAAATATGATGGACTAGGAATGCCAGCAGAACACTTGGAGGTGTGTGAAACACTATGGAAAATGACACCACCAGAAGAATGGTCTCACCACTTCATTCATACTTTAGAAGGCATACCAGCGAATTGGTATATAGACCAAGAAATGCAAAAAGGAACCAAGACATGGGCGACACTCCAATAGAACTTTACAGTCACTTTCTCATTCGAGCATGAGAACCCCAACATAGACACAACCTTGAAATGGATCAGAGATGTCATATTCATTACATAATCAAAAGTGGAAGTTATCACAGAGGTACAATAGCGGAATAAGCAAACGGTCAAGGAACTGTTATCATGCTACCATGTACAGGAAGAAGCACCGGATGAAGATGATCCGCGTGATATTCATATCGAAGAAGTCGAAGGCGAGAGAGAGGTGGAAGGACCACCCTTAGAATCAGAGGTCATCTCTGCACCAATAAAGATCAAGAAGGTTAATATAGGGACTGCCGAGTAGCCCAAAATGGCCAACATTGGAGATTATTGGGATGAAAAGACACTAGAAAGAATCACAGAATTGTTGTGCGAATACAATGACCTTTTTCCTACAACCTTTACAGAGATGAAAGGAATAGCCGAAGAATTAGGATAAATGAAGATACCACTCAGACCTGATGCGAGACCCATTAAAAAACGACCATACAGATTGAACCCCATCTACAAACATAAAGTTAAAGACAATATCGACAGGATGCTCGAGGCCGACATCATCGAACCAGTCGAAGAATTAGAATGGATAAGCCCAATGGAAGTATAGGACAAGAAAAAGGGAAGAGGGATTAGGATATGTGTTGACCTGAGGAAGTTGAATGATGCATTCTTACATGACCCATTCCCCACACCATTCATGGACGAAGTACTCAAGAACATAGGAGGACACGAAGCCTATTCATTCACCGATGGATTCTCGGGATATCATCAGATTAAGATAGCACAAGAGGATAGACACAAGACCACATTTGCGACAGAATGGGGATCTTACCAGTACACAGTCAGGACATTCGAATTGAAGAATGCACCTGCGATATTCTCCAGAGTGGTCATCGCAACATTTAAGAAATTCATCCACCAACTTCTCGAAGTATACCTGGATGATTGGACGGTTTATAGCTTGTTAAAAAACCATGTGAAAGTTTTACGCCTGATGTTAGAATGATGCAGACAGTGCTAGATATCACTGAATATCAAGAAATGCATATTTGGAGCACCATTTGGGATACTACTGGGACACATAGTATGAAAACAACGTTTATTAGTGGATCTGGCCAAAATCGCAGTCATTGTTAACCTACCAGCACCAAAAACAGTCTGCCAACTAAGAGAAACATTAGGACATACAAGATATTACAGGAAATTCATCAAAGGCTACACCCAAATTACAACGCCTATGGAAAAACTGTTAAGGAAGGATACCAAGTATCAATGGAACGACGAGTGCCAACACGGTCTGGATACCCTAAAGGAAAATATGATCACTGTACCAATATTGGTATTTCCAGACTGGGAGATGACATTCCATGTACATGTAGATGCATCAGCAATAGCACTTGGAGCTATTTTACTGCAACCAGGAGCAGGAGACTTGGATCACCCGATAGCGTTCACAAGAAGGAAATTATCAGACTCATAACAGAATTATAACACGACAGAAAGAGAAGGCTTAGCTATGGCTTATGCACTGCAGAAATACAGACATTATCTATTGGGAAAACACTTTAAGATGTTTACAGATCACTCATCCCTGTAATACCTAGTTAACAAGCCAGTGTTGGGGGGGATAATCTATCGATGGTTACTGCTATTTCAAGAATTTGACTTCGAGGTAATATTCAAACTAGGGAAATTGAATGTAGGGCCTGACCACTTATCAAGGGTCACAAATGGAGAGGAACCAACGAATTTGGAAGACAACTTTCCAGATGCACAACTATTCTCAGTATAGATTGTTGACAATTACTTCGCAGAGATCATCTAGTACTTGAGCACAGGTATTTCTCCGCAGGGATATACCACTGCATAGAAAAAGAACCTGGTATTCTGTGTAGCCAACTATCAATTGATCGCAGGGAATATATACAAAATGGGCACATATAGCATCTTACAAAGATACGTACTAGACCACGAACGACCAATAATTTTAGCAGAAGACCACAAAGGAATAACAGGAGGGAACTATGCAGGAAAAGCTACCACGTAGAAAGTACTACATGTAGGATTATGGCGGCCAATGATACATATAGACTTGAAAGAATATTGTTAGCAATGCGATGTCTGTCAACAGGTTGGCAAACCCAACAAAAGGGACGAGATGCCACTACGACCGAAAGTGACACTTCAGGCATTCGACAAATGGGCAATAGACTTTGTGGGGCCCATTAACCCACCCTCCAAGAGAATAGGGGCGAGATACATTATCACCGCGATAGAATACTTAACGAGATGGGTGGAAGCCGCACCAATAAAATATTGCAGCTCAGAGACAGTTGTCCACTTTCTTTTCAAATAGGTAATTACTAGATTTGGGTGCCCAAGAATTCTGATGAGAAACCAAGGAACACACTTCATCAACAACACCATCCGAGTGATGCTTGAAGAGTTCGAATTTCATCACCAAAAATGCACACAGTATCACCCATAGGCTAATGGCATGGTAGAAGCCTTCAACAAAATTCTAGAGAATTCCCTGACAAAGATATGTAACGTCAACAGGGACGATTGGGATCTCAAGGTACCAACAAGACTATGGGCGTATAGAACCACATGCAAAAAGTTGACAGGTCACACACCATTCAAACTGGTCTATGGTCAAGAAGTAGTAGTACCGTTACAATTTCTAATACCTATTCTACATGTAGCAGCTATCACATAAATGACAGAATGAGGCGCAGTCTAGGAACGACTGGATCAATTACTATCAATGGAGGAAGACCAAATATTGGTAGGATTCCATCAACAAGTACAAAAAGTGAGAGACAAAGCGTGGCATGACCACCACACCAAGAGAAATATGTTCAAGGAAGGGGATATAGTATTTCTCTACGACAGTAAAGCGTTGTAGCACCCAGGGAAGCTGAGGATGCATTGGCTAGGACCATATGAGGTAAAAGTTGTCACAGACGGAGGAACTGTATAGTTGAAAGATCTAGTAGGCGCAGACCTCAGAGGAATGATCAACGGGAGCTGGTTGAAGCTATACAAGGATAGTCGACTACCCACCACACAGTACACTGTGCAGTAAATGGAAAAAAAAAAGAGAGCCTAAAAATAGCGTGCGGCATGATGGACAAGCCACATACGAAACACGAAACTAGTGAGGGAAAAGACAACGGCCATATCGGAAAGGGAAACAAGAAGGAAAAGGAAAGTCAACAAAAGCACACTGATAGGACAACATGAGGCAGAATTAAAGCAAGGAAAGGACGGATGGGATGTCGCACTAAACGCGCCAACTGGCGACGAAAAAGTAGCCATAAGGGAAGGTACAAAACCATCGTGGATGCATTGAACCTACACTTATGGTGCATTAATCACACAAGGTAGGAGGTGCCCTCAACAAGATTCATGGCACACCCATACAACACATGAGCACAGAAACAGTTAATTTATTCGCAAAATAAGAATGGAGAAAGAGAAATAGCAGCCCAAACGCACAGAGTGAGATCGCAGAGATTATCCGATCTATTTGAACCAAGAAAACGTCCGAAAGACACTAGTATGGCACCACCAAAGCTCATAGAACTAGGCCAGACAGTCAGATCAACTAGGGTTCAAACTAGGTCACGAGGAACATGAGAAGAAAATGAGTAGCAGCCACCAGAGATCGTTGATATTGACGAAATCCCGTCACCGGAGGACATTCTAGTCGAATCAACACTGATCCAGGAAGATATCCCGTAGCCCCAAGAGGAAACCATGAAAGAGGATACGTTGGCAGTGGCGCAGGAGCCTAAGAATCAGGCAGTAGGAACTCATCAGGAAGGACACCCAGAAAATGCTGAAGCAACCATGGAAATAAATGGAGGCACATAGAACCCGGATGTAGAGGTCCAACCAGATGTTCCACAAATACCTATCCAAGAATTTTCCTTTTTGGCCAACCCGACTGGTGAAATGGGCAAGGCTTGGGAAGAATATATAGAAAAGGAGCAACCAGAGACTACTGGAACTTTGAACCATCCAACACATCTAGAAGAAAGGATTCAGATACCGAGCTCACCTCGAAATAAATAAGTTGTTGAGATTGTGCTATCGCACACACTAGAGGGAATACAGGTGGACTCACAGCTATTGGGTCACGTCAGGAAGCTCAATTTTTCTAACCATGATGTAGCGGATGAAAGCAAATATCCAGATCTTGCACCACAAGTCTTTACGGAGACAATATCCATGAACCCTCTCGGAGGAACTATCACTAAGCCACGCAAGTGGGCAGTCGGACTGGACAGAACTAGAATCTTAGGATTGCTGAAAATACCACACTTTGGCAAAGGGAAATATGTGTCGTCATGTGTCAAAAAGCTGTTAGCAGTCATGCATGGAGGGGATGTATGGCTGGACAAACCCGTCCCCATAAATATTGAACTTATTGTGCATATTACAGGACTACCCATCCAGGGTATGGATCCCGCGCTGATACTGGACGACAAGTCCAAGGAAAATGCATTGACAGAGGAAATGAAGAAGAAATATGGCATTGATAGGGGAACGAGATTCATTATAATCAAGTGAATTAACGATGTCACGACACAACTGGGAGACAATATCTTAGCATGCAAACTACTAAGAAAATGTCGTAAAGATGAAGTACCGACAGGAGTTATCGCAGTTGCAGCTCAGTGCCAGAAGGCACCTTCATGAGCTGGGCACCATATCTGTCAAACTTGTTCCAAATCGATTGTAAATACGTACAGGAAGCAGGTGCAAAATTTCACTACTCATGGGTGCTTACTCTCGTCGCTTTCATGGGATGGAAAGAACCAGACCACGTCATCTTCTGTACCACACCACAACGAGGAGGAGCGAGATATCACGTCCTGAAATCTACGCCACTGGCCAAGCATAAGAAGGAAAATGGAATTATATTTGAATCTTACCTATGGTAAATGCAAGAAGCAATCAACCGATAATGGAGGATAACACCAGAGGCTGTCACACGATTCGGGGGCATCGCCAATTTTTGGGCTAGATGACAAGCCATGTGGATACAGCCAAGACAGGACCTACATAAACAGTGGCTATAGATGCACTATTGCATCACCGAGGGAGACATAGACATGATCATCCATGAGTGTCCGAATGAATGTAATATCCCAACCATACCCAGAGCAGTACCGGGACAAACAACAGAAGGAGGGGCTCTGTAGCCGAAAACACAGCCTCCAAAAGTCCCAGTACCCAAGAAACCAAGAACGGGCCAAATTAAGTTGACTCAGACAGAGGGCGGCTCAGAGCAGGCAGGGACTCAGAAGGGGAGAATAGAAACCACTCAACCAACCAATGAACAGTCGAACTCGGATGAGGGAGCACAAGAAACCATGACGAACCCTATCACACAGGAACTAGGGGAAACTAAGATACCTTTAGTATAGGAAATAGGTGCACACGAGAAATCAAAGGCACAATGACCACCACCAGAATACAAAATCACAGAGGACGATGGTGAGATGATTTCCAGAATGGTCCAAGATTGTCTTGCAGAGGAATTTGATCATGCAGCGCACCACAGGGATAAACTGCAGAAGGAGCTGATAGAAATGGGGCAACTCCTGAGGAAATTCGAAGAAGCCTAGATTACAAGTAGCAACAGAGGCATAGATCCATTGAGCGCACAGACCACAGAGAGAATGGAGGTAGGAGAACGTGACTTAGTTCTTCTGAAACCACATTCCATGGTTTACATAAAGTTGAGCATACTACGAATGGATGAGATTGTGGGACAAACACCACTAAAGGATTTGGATCAGATCCAATTAGTCCTAACACAGATGCCAACAAAGGCCTTATACCAATTGCAGGTTAGCGTCGACCATGAGATACAATCTCGAGCACATAAAAACATGGTCGAGCTATAGAAAGCAACAAATAAGTAGGAAACACTGGAAACAATTTATGCGCAGGCAAAATCTGAAATGCATGAGGAAAAGGAACGCAGGAATGAGTTGGAACGTAGAGTGGAAGACATTTTTGGGAAACTTCCAACTACTTTGCAAGTAAGTGAACTCCCAGTGGTAGAAAAGATTGATCATATTGCGCAGTAAACTGATCAGTATCAAAAGGAGATCAAGACTCTCTATGGACATATTAGACCAACCACTCCACCAGTAGTAAAGGAGTAGAGGAAGCAGGAAGGAACAGTACAACTACAGGAGCTGGAAAAATAGGTCAACACAATAGCCAACTTGTTGGATAAAGCAGCGCAACTCTGGACAAAGATGGAAGAGGACCCACAGGTCCAACAATGGGACAAGGAGGAGGAAAGGATCAATGCAATGATCCAAGAATTCAAGCAGCAACAAAAAACCATCCCAATCCCAGAATGGGTCAAGGGGACACAAGATTTAAAGAAGCTACAGGCAGAACTTCTCATTGTGCAAACACAGAAACAAGAGCATTAGGCTCAAATAGAACCGTTGCAGGAATGGATAACAACAGTACTGGAGTAGGCAGAAGAAGCCAGAACACAGTCAACATAGACTCATCTGGAAAATGAAGGACTGATAAGCGAAGAAGTAGCAGTTCCAACAGTCGATATTATCAAGGAGAAAATTGTGCAGGCACTCACAAAAGCAGCAGAATTGCAGGAGAAGTTCCAAACGATCACTAGGGAGATCGAGGAAGCACATCGCAACTAGGTGACTCGGGATGAGTCACATGTCAGTTTTGGGGGCCTGTTGGCACCAGAACGAAGTGGAAAGAAGGATGATCATGGGAAAGAAAGTGTGTAGGAAACTGAAGTGACAACTAGCAAAAAATCAGCACGCACGAATGCAAGAAAGCATGCACATAGGAAAACAACAACTGGAGGAAGAAAAGCACGTGCATGGGAGAAAAACCTAGCGTAAGAAGGGTTAGGGTTTTGGTAACATTTTGTAAGTGGCTGAAGAGCCCAAAATGTATAAATATAGATATGAAAGTATCATATAGTTGTGGCGATTGTTGGTTGTTGTTGTCATTGTTGATTTTATGCTAGTTTTTATGAAGATTGTGATTGTTATTGAGTGATTTTTCTGAGTATTGTTGTTGGTGATACATGAGGGGTTTTGAATTGTGTGAACTGAGTTTTGTAAGCTGTTGAGCAAGAAATATATGTGGGAAGGTAGATCTGAGGATTAGACCGGAGGCTGTAGATCCTGGTGCGATCTAGTTCGCCTCACATAGATCTTACCCACTTTTGCGGAGAACTGTAAGCACACGGCGTAGGGAGATCAAGAACTACTATAATAAAAGAGCCAAAAGCCAAATATTTGTGGACGTATCCCAGGAGGGGTGAACCACAGTAACATCTATGTAATGTGTTGAATGTTTTCATATTTCTAACTTCTTTCAAGCAATAGATGATTACGATTGATGAATAGCCAAATTCATTACTATAATCTGTTTATATTTTGAGTTATATGCATGTGATTCCTAGGAACAGGTAGATTACAGTAACAGTTTGCAGAACAAGGCCTTAATCAAGAAACCCTTTATCTCCTACTATGTCCTAGACTGTAAAAACCTGAGTCTTACAATCAACCATCCTTAGCTATCTCAGGTGAGACTATGAAGTACCTTTCGGGTGTTGCGCTACCTTCTGGTTTACCAGGAGGGCCGATAGTTAGAGGCCTTGTTGGAACCCCGAATGAAATGAACCCTGGGTCAATAACTCAGATAAAATGAGAAGGGAGTCGATAAAACCAACAACCATTCACATTAAGTCTTTGTGTTGTGCACACCTGAGTAGTGCGCAGAGAATTGCTATCAAAGACAAGGTACTCACATTTCATAGTGTTGCATGCACCTCGGTAAATGTGCATGGTTTCACATCAAAGAAAGGGTGTGCACATTTCACATTGTTGTGCGTACTTGGGTAAGTGCGTGGTAATTACCTGAGAGTGCGCATCGAGCTTGTGTGATTATGAAGATGGTGAGCCGGGACAAAGATAGGATAGTGCACCTATCCATATAAAGTGTAATTATACTCAGTCATTAATAATATTACATCCTTGCATGTAAGCAGACTTAGACGAAAAGAGATATGGGGTTGACTCCATCGAAAAAGGAAAAAGCGGGTGAGACTTAAGTCTTAAGGAATATTTTATAATATTTCCAAAAAAGTGTAAAGTTCTTGAGGGTAGGGAATGAATCACCAAGTGACTTAAACTACTTTTGAAGGTGACAAGTATTGAATTTAAGGCATGTAATATATATTGTAGACTTAGTGTATTTTGGGGGAGAATTCATTTAGGGAATGATTATTCATGATTCACTTTCTTGTGAGAAAAAAGGGGTTGAACTGTATGGAAGATTCAATTATTACCTTATCTGCAGAGAGAATCTTGTAAGGGATTTATGTTTTGTATCCATATTATTTATGTCGAAGAGGAGGGTTGTTAGGCCCATGAGTAGTCTCTCTGGGTGAGATATTTATTGTTGAAGAGGTGGGTTGTCAGGCCCGTGAGCATACTTTCTCGATGGGATTTTTGTTGGGAATTGTTCCCTAGTGCGCGTGGCATTAGTTGTAGGGCTCAAATACTTCATGTCTGACATGTTGTCGGTAACCCTGGAAGGGAAGTGGGGAAGCCAAAGGACTATTGAGTAGAGAAGGGCTACACTTCCTTGGGTGTGAAAAGTGTGTGGGGAATGAGGGACTGTAGGCTAGTTGTGGCAGCGGGCACCTTGGACTAAGTAATTATGTCGAGTATCAGACCTTAGCTTCTCACTAGGAACCATTTTTCTCTGGTGGAGTTAAGCCCCAGATCGGGGGTGACCTATTGTTGAAAGTATATGTGCGACATAGTTTATCACTAGGAGGAACATCTAAGTTATGCGTGTAGTTGGTGACTTTCAAAAAAGATAAGTGTCTTTATGTGCTTGACTCATTTTATCTGTGCATATTTATCTATGCTTTATATGATTTAATTCTTGTATGTTGTCACATATAAGTAATTGTTGATAATTTGTGTAATATTGTTTGTGCATGTAAGTATGGTGCTTATAGCATGTGTTTGTAGATGTGCATGAATATGAAAGATGTTAATAGTTTCTTGTGAGTTAACCTTATAATTTTGGTATGATCCTTCAAGGAAATGTTTGAATGGTCATGCAAGTAGAGAATATTATGTGTGCACCATAGGATGGATTTGCTTGTGTGCACTATGAAGAAGTTTGTGCACACAAGGAGAATTGATTTGGTGTGTGACACCAGGATGATTACATGCACATTAGTGTTGTGTGATCAACACACTAGTATGTAGTTGTTGGAGTTACTTCTGTTGTGTTTTAATTTATGTAAGAAGGAGAAAGTTAGTGTAGCATGAATCAAATTGAGGATGAGTGCATTACTTCAAGCTAAACTGCGCAGACTTGTGTTTAGTATAGAATCTACGTAGTGGATTTTCGGAGTAGCATTGTTCAGTAGTATTCTGGGTGATGTTATAGTATGGTATCAGAAGAATTTTTGGGTAATGGAAAACACTACAAGTTGGTAATGGGACCTAGCTGGGAGACTGGGTACGTTACAATTTGGGCAACTGGGTTCGCAAAGGGGCTCGACGATTCCTTTGGACATGGTTTTGTGAAGGGGCACGACACCCCCAAAGGATGCAACGATTCGTAATGGTGACCTTTGGAGAGCCTATAAGAGAACAAGGATGAACAACCAAGGAAGGAAAGTTTGGGATAACTTAGAGATAAGGAGAGCTCTGTGATTCTAAGGAAAATGAAGAGGAGGAGATTCCTCAAGGAGCCAAGTCGCTCCACTCTAGGAGGACTTGTGATGCCTTGAGGAGGAGGGTTCAACGGAGAGAGATTGATCTGGATTTTATGAGAAAAATGAAATGAATACAGATTATTAACAGGTGCTTAACACATAATAACAGAGATACAGTAAAACTAGTTTTCTATTCAATAAGGAAATAAGCTAAAACTGTAAAATGCAATGGAAAACAAGCTTGTTGGAATTGTGGCGGCTTATCTCTGACAAGAGATGTGACGGCTGCACTCATTTGCAAGAATAAGATTACAATGAGGCTCTGAAGGCCTTTTTACAATAAAGAGGAATGCCAAAAACCCTAGACATCCAAAAACCTAACCCTAGGAGATGAAGCGCCAAAAGTCATGTGGGCCCCGTTTGGGTAAGTTAGTACATCAACTTCTCGGGGTCGTAACTTTTGCATACGATCTTTGTTTTAGGCATACGATAGCCCATTGGAAATATATATCCGAGGACTACAAAATTTGTTTTGCGATTGCAACATACCCAAAAAACATCGTTTAGGGCCTCAAAACGGCTCCAGAAGTTCAGGACCTGAAAACTGCTAAAAATAGTAATATACCAAAATCGCCATAAAGTTGTTTTGAGCTAGATGGAAAAGGTGGGTGGCCACCAATATCCACCTGGATCAGAGATGGGTGAATTTTTATTGGGAATATTATGGCTAAGTATGGAAACGCATGTTTGTGTAGGCATGTGTGAGGAAGAAATGAAATTTGTGAAGAATGCAGAAACAAAGAGGAAAAGTCTTCATAACCGAAGAGACAACAAGTCTATAGTTGGGGACATATATGAGGTGCACCACAGGTGGTTGCAAAGATGGTTTCTACAAAGAGTCTTGTGGTGACAGGTTTGTTCATGAGTGTCTTGGTGAGGTGAGGAGATTTTTTTGACTCTATCGAAGTTGTAAACCGAGCCGGTAGTGATCATGTTGTAACTGTTCTACAATGAGAAATAATTAGTTGGGTGTTAGTCACAATTTGTGTCTCCTACACTATATCTATGTTTATATTGTTTGTTTCATTGTTGTTCTCTTGGATTCTCATGTTCTTGGATGTATGCTTAAAAATGACTAAGTGTTAAAGTAGTTAACAAATTCCTAAGTATATAAGAGTTGCACTAGAGTAGGAGTGTGACTCGCTCATAGCCTAGAATGGAGTGTGAATGAATTATGATTATACTATAGGTGAAGAGGCATAGTTGGGACGAAGTATCCTTGGTGTTTCCAAGCAGCGAAGAGATAAACGTCGTGGTGTCGTATGCCCTCAAGAGGTGTACGATCGTAAGGCACATTGTGGGGACGTAACATATGGTATTAGAGTTGATTCGTTGCAAATTTTGGAGAAGGGTTGGGGATTATTCACCATTATCTCGACAATAGATGGTATTAGAGAAAAATTTGAAGATTGAGTTGGTCCCACACCTTGTGTAGACTGAGAGTATATTTTTGGGGTAAAAAAAGCACTTGGATAGGGTGGGCAATCGTAGAAATCGTTGTTGAGTTCACTGCATAACTTGTTGCATAATTGATCACACATATAGACTCGGTTGGTTTTATTCATGATAGAATTCAGTGCCAAACCTATTTTTCATACCTTATAGAGACCAAGCGCAAAGTTTGTTGGTGAAATGGAGCACTTGGGAAAGGCAGTTGAATGAAACAATTTTGCATGGCTTGTCTCATATCTAACTGCAGAAGTGATCACAAAAGTGAAACACATAGGGTGATCACATAAGTAATCATGAAGGGGGAGAAGTTCTTGGTTATAGTGAGGTGAAGTAATTGGGTTTGTTGGATGACTTGGGGTGATATAGAGAATATCTACAACAAGAATTTGATTGGACACATTTCCATCATGATGTCTTCATGTGATGCATTGCCGAGAATAGTAGTTGAGTAGAGTTGGGTTGTTGGATGATTGGTAGACCGCAACCTTTGGACAAGGTATATCTTTACAAAGTTATAATGATTGGTTAGCAAGAGTATGACTTGGAATTTGGGATGAAGATGCATGGTACCTGGGAGAAGAAGCAATCAAGGTACGAAGATGGAAATATATTGAAGATGAGTTCTCCTAGTTGCATGCAAAGTTTGGACTTAGAAAGATTTATGGAGTGGAAGAATGGAATCAACCTTGTATCATAGTGGACATTGGTTGAGGTGAGTTCATGTGAAGAGTTGGTTGCTTTGGAAAGCGTAGGTATAAGACAACACGCTTAGAACCTTGTTGCAATAAACGATGTCATTGGAAAGGTATGGTTGGATTTATTTCTTTCATTTTCCAAGTGCTGTAGCGAGTTCTTTGAAGAGAAGAAAGATGCCTTGGTGGTTTAAGTGCAATATGTTCCACAATGATAACTAGTAGACTTAAGGATACCTCAAATGGTGCATATCCGAAGAAGTCTTGCAGAAATTTGGCATGCCTTGGTGGGAGAACATGTAAAGAGATTAGGATGAATTGCTTGGATGAGTCATGTGGTGGACTTAGGTAGATTCAGATGCAACCATGGAGGTGGCTTGGAGAATTTTCCTAACTCTTGTTGAGGTGCATTGGACACATCGTTGCGGTGAAGTGGGTAGTGAAGTATGTTTGTGTGGAGTTTGAGAGGATGGGCGAGGCACTCTGGTGTTTAGTTCCTTAGCCAGATTCATTAGGTCATGTGATGACTTGACATTCATGACAACAATACCAAAGTTTGGATGCTTGCAATAGGGAAAGGTAGTTTCATTCCAAGAGATAGATGGAGTCAAAAAATGAGTTGACCAATAATTTTTAGCCATGAAGTTGAATGGACAGAACACAAACCAAGTGACTTGGGTGGTGTTCGCTCTCCTTTGGTATGGAAAATTCGATGAGGTAGATCACACCTTGTTGAATTATAGACGATTTTGCAATGCCTCATAGATATGGAAATGATCGTTGGTTGGAGTTGGCAGAGTATTGGCTCAAACATGCCTAAGGAATGGAATCTCTTTGAGGTGGTTCATTATACTTGGAGCTCTTTGGATAGTTTGTTGGGATGTTTAAGGAGTGTAGGCATGTTGGATAGACTCATCGAAAATTTTGAGTTTTGTTGAGGTGACTTAATGGAAGGAAGCGAGTTGATGACTTGCCTTTGTTTGAAGGATTTTGTGGACAGTCAGATTTCAACATAAAGGGATCACATATAATTGGGAATTTATATTACATTAGGAACATAGAGAGGCAGATGCAACAACATTCCTAGGTGATGGAGTAGTGAGGCAAAGGTAGACTGGATGCACAGTTCTTGGGGAAGATCAACTAACTATTCCATGAAGTGGATAGTGGAGTCAAGTTTCCGTGAAAGATGTCATTTCGGGGTGACTTCATAGTGAAACAAGGTGAGGGGAAAACTTTCCTTGGTTTGATATCATTGCATGGACAAACCAAATTGTGAAAGGAGGTGACCAATTTTTGCATAAGGGTGTGTAGTCTTAAGGAGTGTGACGGTTGAACTAGCCATTCGACTAGTTCATGACTTGGGAAAGAACAACAACATGGAAAGGGGGTCAAGAGTACAAACATACTAGTAAGTATTTGGTAATTTTGAAAACTACCAATGTATATTTATCTAAGGTTATAATACCTAAAAATCAAATTTGTTCTTGCAATACAAACTCTAAAAATTCTTAAAATTAAGAGAATGAAATTACAAAGACAAAACCATCTATCAAAAAGAAAATAAACCATGGAATATGTTTCTAGGGTAGTCTCTAATTAAAAGTGTTTTTTCCTTTAATCCAATTTACTATTTTGTACATAATTTTGTAATTTATCCCTTTAATGGAAAACCAACATTTCATTCGATTTTTAAGGAATTCGTTGTTGTGATTTTGTTAACCCATATCAATATGCTTTCAGGGTTATGTGGAGGCAGTGCAATGCTTCCCTCCCTCATGGAAGCATTATCTCTTGAAAGAACATAGTGTTATTATCTCTACCATGGAAAGTATATTGTATGATGTTGCATTCTGATTGAATATCATTACTTTTTTTTAATCATATAATTTGATGTTCACCATATTTTTAGCCCTGTTTGCAAATATAGGCAAAGGATGGATTAATTAAGTTAGTATGGTTAATAAAATTCATATTTTATTTCTTAGTTTTTGAATTTCAACCTTTCTTAATATGCTAGTCAATTTTATTCATCAATTTGTTTTAAAAATATTTTGAAAACTACTATCTACACTTAGGACAATGTCAATAGTTACTTACACTTAGATCTGTCCAATTCTACTTTAACTTTTAAAAACATGGAATAACCACTATTGCTTCTCTTTTTCTTTTAAAATATGCATAAATAATATTTTATTACAAATTTCAAATGTTTTATAATCATTTTAACATTTTACTTTGACCTATATATAATTATTACATTAAAACATTTTTAAGAAGGTGTATTGCCAACTAGACTTCTTTAATATTAAAACAATATTTTTTTAATATTACAATATTTTAATCTTTATGCTATACATGCTTTTTTTTGTTTGCTAGCATCTATGTGACCTGCGGGACTAGCCTATGGTTGAGAAACCACGACCCAAGGGCATCTAAGCCATCAAAATCACCCGAGGTGCGACCACACCAACCCTTAGCTCGCTGGATTTTTTGGTGTCTCCTCCTAGTGGGTTCGAACCTGGGTCTCCATATAGAATGAGTCCCATCGGAGGAACCTAGTTCACCATGTAGAATGAGGCCCATTGGAACCAATCACGCTAACGGGGTTTGACCTTTATGCTACACATGTTAGGATAGTTGTTAAAGTGATTTGGATTTATGATATATAATAAATAATTTTTCATTACTAGTGTTTAAGAGAACGATATTGTTTTCGATAGATAGAAGCATTGTCTTCATCATCAACTTGTCTATTAGAAATGTTTTAATATATTATTTTTATGTAATCCAAAGAAAAAATTTATAGCAAGTATGAAATGTTGGAGAAATTTCTATTTTTGGCACACTAGTTCAGTGGGAGTAACATTAGTTCAGTGGGAGTTAACTAACTAGTTCTATTTTAGACTTTCTAATCTTAGACCATCACTATTATGCATGCATTCCTAACTATAGGATGCCATTTCCTATATGAGTGAAGATCACTCACTGATAAGATCATAATATGCATTGATTCTCATTCTTCATTGTGTATCTCTCTTCCTTTTCTTGATAAGCTTTGTTTGTGTATGCTTTAGCTAGATCTCCTGTACAGGTTTCATGAAACACTGACATGGTATCAAAGCAGAGCTACTTGGAGCAACCTAGAAAATCTAGAGAAGAGCAAAAAATTCATTGAGTAAACCTAGTTTCCTCAATTGTAGCGGCCTATCCCTATTGAAAGGTGCGACGATTGGAATCGTCGTGGCCTATCCCTGTCGAAGGGTGCAGTGGTCGCTCTGTGTTATTCATTTGGGGTGTGACGATTCAGTTTTTCACAGTTGTTGCACTGTGTCCTTCACTAGGGTGCGATGATTTAGCATCATCACACTTTATCCTTCTCTAGGGTGCGATAATTCAGCAACCCTCCAAAACAAATTGGTTTTCTGCAGTAAAATTGCGATATCTCGAAATTCACAATTTGGCTCAGGCTGAAATTTTTAACAGAGACGTATAACATAGGAATTCTCATGCTCACCAAAAATATCTAAAATCTTCATCATATTTTAGGAGATATATCTATTTTATCATATCTATAGTTGTCATAGCACCATCAATCATATCTCGGAATCCACGATCTGGGTTTTCAGGATCTTTTCAGAATCAATAGCAGGATGGAGACAATCCAACTTCTTCAATCAAGTATAGTGATAATACTCACATTGTACAACTATTTTGAATGGAATCCGAAGGCCGCATTCCAACTCAAAAGAAAAGGACTGTATAATTTGATGATGGTGAAAGAAACAGAACCTACATCAACGATTAAGAAGATGAAATGGGCGAACCGTAATGATGAGGCCACATGAATAATTTTTGAGTTAATATCCACTGATATATGGTTTCATGTTGTTGCATGAAAGACTCCAAATGAGATCTAGACCACCTTGGAAGGACTCTTTTGAAAGCAGGATGAGATGTGAGGTCATATGCTTGAGGTAGAGTTGAATATCTTAGACCCTAAAAGTTTTGATAATATACAAGATTTTTTTACGAAATTTAAATCTTTTCTATTGAGCTTGGTTGAATGTGTTATTGATAAGTTTACACAAGAGAAACAACTTATTCTAACAATATTGGCCAAGTTAGGACCAAAATACACTGTATATGTCTCCAATTTCCATTATGGCAAATGTCTTTTTTAAACAAATTGGAAAATGCCTACGTTGGCTTAGTTCATTGAGTCTCTTACACAAGAGTAGAAAAAACTCATACATATGGGCCTCATGAAAGATCCCAAAGCACATGCACTCACCATTCATGATGGAAAAGGGTCATCCAAATAGAATAGGAAGGAGGGATATTCCAAACCCTTTAATAATTCTTCAAGTTCCAAAGACTCTTCAGATTCCAAGAAGAAGAAGGGAAAGCAGTGCACTTACTGCAATAAACCGAATCATGAAGAATCCACATGCATGAAGAAACAAATCGATCTTATGGCACAAAAACTTTAGTAGAACAACCTTGGAAACTTCATTCCAGAGGGATTCAAGAAGCAGAAGGAAGAAGATCATGCTCCTAAGAAAGGTAATCATCATGCTCTGGTTGCAATTAATTCCTCATCTGATTCATGGATTATAGATTCTGGTGCATCCCATCATATGGTAGCGAAAGAGGAAGTTTTCTCTTCTTTGAGTCCATGCTCAAGACCCCCTATTCTCATGGGGGATGATACTCCAGTAGCAGTAGTAGGAGAAGGGAGAGTGGAACTCCACAATGGTAGTTTTGAGAATGTTCTACATGTTCCAAAGATTTCTATGAATCTTCTCTCAGTTTATCAAATCACTCAGAAAGGTAAAAATATTGAATTTACATTAGATTCAGTTTCAATAATTGACATACATGGCAATTCCATTATTGCAATTGGTGATGTGGATCACAAGTCAAGATTGTATAAATTCACTCATTTTCCTGACAATGATTCATCGCTTCTACTTACACATAAGGAGATTACTTTGCATGCACCTACAGTGCAACATGCATATAATCTTGTGCTTCCATCAGTTTCAGACATCAGAGATGATTCCATACACTTAGATTATGTACATGGAAATAAGCAAGTAGTAAAGCTAGATAAGAAGCTAGCGTTGAAGCTTCAGCAGATGCCCAAGAAGGGACAGTTCACACTTCAGGAAGTAGGAAAACTTGCAGGGAATCCATTGGATTCGAGGAGGACTCGATCTCAGCATGAGGATTCTTCTCATGTATTTTCATCTTGAGAACTTGAGATGACCATGCATTGCTATATGGTTCAATCTACTGATCCAAAGAACTACAATAGGGTTGTGGTAAATCCATTATGGAAAGAAGCGATGCAGAAGGAGTATGACTCACTCCTACAGAACCAGACTTGGAATCTGGTTCCACTTCCACCAGAAAGGAATATTTTTAGGTGCATATGGGTCCACAGAATTAAGAGGTACAAGGCCTGATAGATTTCCATAAATATTTATACATCTTCACGAAGACTTTCAGTGAGAAGAAGTTTCAGACTTTGTGGGATCGTCTTGCAGTGAAGAACACAGTTGCCTAGCAGTTACCATTTTCTTCTTTTGATACATCGTCTTTTGAGGGGGGGGTTTGTTTCCACGTGGTTTTCCCTCTTTCCTCATTTTTATTCAGTGTTCATTAGTTTCATTGTACATGAGTACCTAAAATAGCCTAGTAGCTGGGACTCATTTTTACTCCATAGTGATGTTCAGGGGGGGTGTTGGAGAAATTTATATTTTTGGCACACTAGTTCAGAGGGAGTAACACTAGTTCAGTGGGAGTTAACTGACTAGTTCTATTTTAGACTTTCAAATATTAGACTACCACTATTATGCATGCAATCATAATTATAGGATGCCATTGCTTATATGAGTGAAGATCACTCATTGATAAAATCATAATATGCATTGATTCTCATTCTTCATTGTGTATCTCTCTTCCTTTTCTTGATAAGATTTGTTTGTGTATGCTTTAGCTAGATCTCCTATGCAAGTTTCTGTGAAACACTGACATGAAACACTTATAATAATATATTATTTGTATAAACCTAAAAGAAAAATAGAATAGAAGTGATGTAACTACTTTATGTTTTTAATAGTTAAATTAAAAACTACATATTCAAAGAAAAGTAATATTATTATAACATTAAAGAAAATCAATTATAATAATTGAAACACTAAAATATTTAATAAACCATGTTTATAAAATTGAAATATAATATTGAAAACTATGAAATATTAAAAAATAATAATAATTAAAACAATGTGTTCAACAGAAAATTAATGTTACTCTAAGATTTAAAATAGTAGTTGTTGTGAAATTACAGTCTTGTATTGTAAAAACATATTATTATTTTGATAAAAATATATTTTGAAACAATAAAATTAAAATATCGTATTCCAAATAAAAATAAAACAGGATTGCGATTTTTGTAAAGGAAATAAAAGTAGGATAAAAATATCCTAACAAAAATTGTGGTTGATATAACAATCAATAATAATGAAAGAGAGAGAATTGATTTATATACCTAACATACAAATTATTATATAGAAAATCTAAAAAGATAGATACAATATTTAGACATAAATAAAAATAGTATAAATATGATAATTATAGGGAAATATTTTACAACACAAATATAAATATCAAGATAGCTAATTTTGAAATTAACATGAATTTGCACTAGTATATAAAGAGAAAATGTGTAACAAAACACATTTTAATAAAAATGTATTTACAATTTCTCTTTAATATTAAAATGGATAATACACCATACTTTTTTAAATATAATATAATATTTACAAATATAAGGGTGAGTGCATAAAGTTAGTGGTTGAAAAAGTGGCAAGGGGGTTAGTAGGAACACGTATTCGCAGAACGTGTTTGCGTTCACACGTTCCTCATCCTATAGGTTTGGCAAGGCCCGAACCTCCAACAATATTTCCTCGTAGGTTTTTCGGCATGAACGCACACGCGTTCTTAGGAATATGTGTGTTTTCTTAAGAATGTGTGCACATTCCTAATAGGAACATGCACACGTTCCTGATGTGCTCGTTTTTTAAGGACCGTAGGCGCGTTTTTTTCTCATTTTCACAACGTGCCTCATGAATTTTCTTCATTACGCAAAAAAAAAAAGGAAAAGTGAATAAGGAGAAAATCTCAGGATCTTACCACCATGTCCGTCACAAGAAAGGTATGGTTTACTTTTTGTCATTTTCTTTCTTCGTTTTGCAAAAATTAAAAAAAAAAAAAAAGTCATAGGTTATGGATGTAAATCTCAATGGCATTGAAAAATTATTAGCAAGGTTCACTACACATAATTAATACTTGAATGTAAATCTCTCAACAATTCACCAATCTTTTATAGGATTTTTTCAAGTTCATTGTAAAGATAACACATAGTTTTTGTTTGTTTTACACAAAATTATGTTAATAATTTTGTTGGAATAAAATAACATTGTTGTTTGTAATACCTTAGTCATAAGTCCACTTATTAAATTGTCTTATTAAACTGCAACGTCTATTACAAAATGGAACTCGGTGACAATGTAAACCACCCACCAACAAACCAAGGAGAGAAAAAACCCAACCCACCACAACCACCAAATATAAACACCGAAATCGATGAGGGGTTGGATACATTAAGAACATTTCTAGATCAGTTAACGGGCACCAAAGTGTTATAAAAAAAGGATCGCAGAACAATAGAATAAAACAAATGTAGAAATAAAACACAGAAGATACACAATACAATAGAGACACAGATATATGTGGTTCACCCATTGTGGGTTACGTCCACCAGAGAAATTGTCCAATCCTTTGTTTATTATTATCCAACAAATGAAGGGATACAACCTATAACACACCCGCTGTAACTTTCTCTTCTTTCTCTCAAAGTCTCCTCTCTAAAAATACAATATTCACAATGACACATAGTTGCAATACATTTCTCTCATAAAAGAGGGTTGCCTTCTAGGAAAAAAAACCTTAACATAAATTCTACCGTCAGATCTGTGACCTTATAATGAATGGTCCAGATTTACAATGAAATTACAATATACATTTATAAGGAAATTTTTCCTTCAGGGGTCACCCCGCAGAGGGGGTGACCCCCCTCTACACTCCCCCACATGGAGGAGTGTACATTATTCATAGGTGTAAAGTCTTCATGTGGTATAAACATGACTAAAATCAAATACCTTTGAATCAGGAAGATAACCAGGCTCCACAACCAACAATTTCCCACTTGGAGATTGATCTTAGCAACTCTATCATTGTTTTATCTGTTGGACTATCATCCTTCTTGGACTTGGAAAATTTTACATCTTCACCTTCATTCTTGAAGACCAACTGAAACTAAGTAGGGACTCACTTTCTCCCTGGTTACTCCCTTTGTTAACATGCTGCAGGATTCTGGCTAGTGTGTATATTTTCCAACTTCAAATTTCCATCTTCCAAGATGGATCGTATGGAATGGTACTTGACCTGTATATGCTTAGTCTTCGAATGGAAGGTTGTTTTCTTTGCAAGATGAATGGCACTCTCATTGTCATAGTACAACCTGCTATTCTCCTGCTTCTTTCCCAATTCCTCCATAAACCTCTGTAACCAAATCATATATTTATTGTGCCTCTATTTTTGAAATTGCAACAACCTTTTACAGTTTTGAAATCCAACTTTATGTTGTTCCACCTATAGTAAAAACATACCTTGTGGTGCTCCAACTTCTATCTTTATCACCTGCCATATCTGAATCAACATATCCTTGTAGAACAATGTCTGAACCTCCAAAACAAAATGCATGAGTAGCATTACCTCTCAAATACCTGACAATCCACTTTACTACCTCCCAATGTTCTTTACCTGGAGTGTTCATATACCTTCTCACAACTTCCACTGCATGTGAAATATCTGATCTTGTGCAAACCATCACATACATCAAGCTTCCAATTGTTGATGAATAAGGGACCCTGAACATGTATTATATCTCCTCCTGTGTATTGGGATACATTTCCTTAGTTAATTTGAAATGGTTGTCCAAAGGTGTACTAACTGGTTTTTCATTCTACATTCTAAACCTCTCCAACACCTTCTCTATGTACTCACCCTAAGACAATGTCAATTTGCAATTTTTCTTATCTCTTGTTATTCTCATACCAAGAATTTTCTTTGCAACACCCAAATCCTTCATTGAAAATGAATTCGCTAATTTCTTCTTGAGCACATTTATATCCTGCATATTAGACCCTGCAACAAGCATGTCATCTACATACAATAGAAAGATAATATAGCTTCTAGTTTCTAGCCTTTTAAAATAAACACAGTGATCAGGATGACATCTACTATAACCTTGTTATGTCATAAACCTATCAAAATTCAAATACCATTGTCTTGGAGCTTGATATAGGCCATGCAATCTCTTCTTCAACATGCATACAAAATTTTCATTCCCTTTGACCTCATACCCATGTGGTTGTTGCATATAAATCTCTTCCTCCAAATCCCCATGGAGAAAATTTGTTTTTACATCTAACTATTCAAGATGAAAATCTTCTACTAACACAAGACTTAAAATAGTCCTAATTGAAGTCATTTTAACAACAGGAGAAAATATTTCATCAAAATCTATACCTTTCTTTTGTGCAAACCCCTTTTACAACAAGTCTAGCCTTGTACCATTTTCTCCTCCAACTTCTTCCTTTAACCTGCAAACCCATTTATTTTGTAATGCTCTTTTTCCTGCAGGAAACTGAACCAAATCCAAATTCTGGTTATTTACCATGGAATCCATTTCCTCTTTCATTCCTTGCTCCCACTTCTTTTTAGTGTCTACCTACATTGCCTCTTCATAACATTATGGTTCACCAGAATCAATCAACAATAAATAATACAATGAAGGAGAGTATCATTCAGGGGTCCTACTTAACCTGGTAGATCTTCTAACAACACTTGAAGAAGTTTGAGGTGCCTTCTTCTCTTTTTGTTGTACATTTTGATTTTATGGTACATTTGAAGTTTCTTTTTCAGTAATCTCATCAAGCACTATGTATTCTGGTTTTTCTTTTTCTTGCATATTTCCCTACAACTGATCTTTGTACATGACCTTCTCATTGAATATGACATATCTACTCCTAATGATTTTGTGATTTTCATAATCCCATAAGAGATAACCAAAATCATTAACATCATATCCAATAAAGGTACACTTCTTATATTTTACCTCAATCTTTGTTCTATTTTCTTTATCAATATGGACAAATGCTTCACAACCGAAAGTCTTCAAAAAAGAATAGTTTACCTTTTTACTTGTCCATGCCTCCTCTGGAATTCCACCATCCAAAGAGCTTGAAGGTCCTCTGTTTATTAAGTAAACAAAAGTATCTACAACATCTGCCCAGAACTGTAAGGGAAAACCAACATGCAATCTCATACTCCTTGCACGCTCCATGATTGTCATGTTCATCCTTTCTAACACACCATTTTCTTGTAGTTTTCCTGGAACTATCTTCTATCTACGAATCCCATAGTATGAAAAGTAATAATCAAACTCCTTGTTGCAATATTCACCTCCATTTTATCATCTCAGACACTTCAACCTTTTTCCTGTCTCATTCTTAACCAAAGCTTTCTATTTCTTAAAAGTATCAAAAACATCATATTTTTGTCGAATGTAATAAACCCAATTTTTTCTAGTTGCGTCATCAATAAAAGTAACATAATAACAAGAGTCACCAAGAGATGATACCTGAGTTGGTCCCCATACATCTGTAAGCACAAGCTCTAACCTTTCATGCTTCTTTTCTTTTCCAACTCTGATAAATCTGACTCACTTATGTTTTCCATAAACACAATGATCACAAAAATCCAAATCAATTTGTTTAATATATGGAAACAAATTTATTTTGTGAAGTATCTGCATCCCCTTCTCACTCATTTTTCTAAGCCTATGATGCCACAGTTTTATATCCACTCTTGTAGAAGCTAAATATATAGAAGAGTCAGTATTAGCAGTACATAAATACAATGTACCTACCTTCTCTCCTTTTTCTATCACTAATGATCCTTTGGTGACCTTCCACACCTTATTTGTAAATATGGATATACAATCTTCACTTGCCAACTTCCCTGTTGAAATTATATTTTTCTTTAGATATGGAACATGTCTTACGTCTTTCAACAACCATTGGTTTCCATTCCTTTACTTTGTTTTTATCTTTCCCATTCCAACAATTTTCGGTGGTGCATCATCACCCAAATGAACCTGTCCAAAATCACCTTGAACATAATCTAGAAAATGTTTCCTATGGGTTGTGGCATGAAATGAAGCCCCTGAATATACTACCCAATACTCATAACTATTATCTACAGAAAGAATCAAGGCATCTGTAACACATCACATGTTACATTTGCTTCTTGATTTTTCTCTTGTTGTCCATCTCTTTGTTTCTTTGGAGCTATATAGTCTTTCTTCAGATGTCCTTTCTTCCCACAATTCCAACACTCTATCTTTCCAAGTATGGATTTGGATCTACCCTTCCTAGAATTCCCATGGTTTCCTGAGCCCTTTCCTCTATCCTTTTTTCTTCCTCTATTCTCCATGTTCAACACATTACCTGATGTCTCACCTGTGTTTTTCTATCGCATTTCCTTGCTAAGGGTAACACCAACAACATCATAAAATTTTAAAGTGTTTGAACCAGAGACAGAGTTACTTACAACCATGACCAAGCCATTCGAGATTTCTGGCAATGAGAACAAGATTAGAAAAGTCCTGACCTCATCATCAAAGTCCACTTTTATAGAGCTTAGTTGATTAATAACCATATTAAATTCATTTAAATGATCTGCAATAGACCCACCTTTTGACATCTTCATATTAAATAATCTCTTTATTAGAAATAACTTATTGGACGCTGAGGATTTTTCATATAGTTTATCCAATGCATCCATCAACTCCTTTGTTGTCTTTTCTTTTGAAATATTTAAAGTAATGACATTTCCAGACTCAATTGTATCGTTCCTGAAGCCTTTCTGTCAAGAATCTCCCATTCTTCATCCTTCATGGATGTCGGCTTCTTTTCCATTTCACCCAATGGTAGGAATAGATCATTCTGATATAAATAATCTTCCATATGCATCTTTCATAATTGGTAGTTTTTTCCATTAAATTTCTTGACCCTAAACTTTCCATATTCCACCATTGCTCCCACTCAAACCAGGAACCCTCTTTTCCTACAAGTTACCTTTCTCTTTGATACTAGTTGTTAGAAAAACAAGATTGTGGAGTAATAAAATAAAAAAAAATATGGGAATAAAGAAAAAAAGATACACAATACAATAGAGACACAGATATATGTGGTTCACCCAGTGTGGGGTATGTCCACCAGATAAATTGCTAGGTCCTTTGTTTATTATTATCCAAAAAATGAAGGGATACAACCTACAACACACCCGATGTAACTTTCTCTTCTTTCTCTCACAATATCCTCTCTCAGAATACAATATTCATAATGAAACATAGTTGCAATACATTTCCATCATAAAATAGGGTTTCCTTCTAGGGAAAGAAATCCTAACATAACTTCTACCGTCATATATGCGACATATAATGAACGGTCTAGATTTGCAATGAAATCGCAATATACATTTACAAAGAATTTTTTCCTTCGGGGGCTTCACCCTCGAACCCCCGTCGGGGGCCCTCTTGCACCCGAACCCCGTAGAGGAGGTAACCCCCCTATGCACTCCCCCGTGTGGAGGAGTGTATAATCTTTCGGGGTGTAAAGTCTTCGTGGGGTATAAACATACCTGAAAACAAAGACATGTGAATCAGTAAGATAATCAGGCTCCACAACCAACAGAGAGAACCAAGCAAAGTGTCCTTGGCTACATATTTGGGAGTCATTGTGAGGTCCATTGTAAGTTCCCAAGGGGAATTGACTTCTATTTTTGAGTATAGGTGTAACACCCCCCCAGCCTCCCAAGCCCGGGGCATGCTACTACAAAACACATTATTACTAAGCTTTTGATAACCAAAATGTAACATACCCAGCCATAGAGTTGTTGGGCTATGGCACACAGAAAATCTTGCGGAACATCCTTAGTGTAGCTTTCTTATACATGTGTAATTCAAAATATTCAAAAAGCTCCAAGATTTAGCTATTGGAATCTTGTTATCCAACAGGTTCTCTACTTTTCGACACCAATTTTGGTATTCATACTGCAACTGTAAATCAATTTATCTATTCCATAGAGTTTCTTTCAAAAATAATTCAACTCATTATTCCATTTGACACACCCTCCTTATGGCAGCTACCATGCCATCAGACTCCTTGATTTGCCTCTCCCTTGTTTCACTCACCCTTCCAGGCTTGGGCATCCCTTCACTGCTACGTATTTCTTCAATGATCCATCTTGCCAAGTCTTTCACACACAAGGAGAGCGCTAACCCATTAGAAGAACCCCAGCAAGGTTCTACAATTATAGGGATTTAGTGTCCTCAACAATAGTCTTTCTTTCCCAACATTCCAAATTTAATCAATATTATCTCATTTGCATCACACACATGCAGTTATCATGAGAGAACACAAAATAATTCATTTAGAACTCAAAATCATTTCATAAGTAATTCAAATTTTCCCCAAAATATGAAATTCTATTTCATAATTTTTCTTGGTTGTTTCCATATTAGGAATGCAAATTTCCTTGTGGTTTTCCACAAGCACCAAACCGCATACCATTTTTCCTACAATGCTTCATCTTGCATACAACCAACAAATTGTCAGTATTTCATGTACATCATATTTTAATTGAAATATGTACAAAAACCTTATGCAATGATCTAACAATTCCCTACACCTAGCAATCCAATCACAATTACCAAACAATTTAATAAATAGAATGATTCATCATTCTATGCATATGCATGTTCACAATTAATAACAGTAAGTTCATTATTTCAATTTTCTGAATAGAAAATTTTATGTAGTCACTATTCCTGTGACTACCTCACTTGCAACTTTCCTGTTGCAATGTCTAACGATTCCTAAAATGTTATCATCTCCATGGGTTAGCAACATTTCATCCGTTAGTACAATTATTTCCATGCAATAATATATATTCATGCACTCATAAAACACATTCAACAAATGCATTTAAGTATACAATTTTATCATGTAAGAATGCAATTCTACCACTTACTATGCATGAGTGTAATTATCAATGCATATTTATTCAATGAACCTTTGCATTGAATTTCATAATGCTCTTTATCTAAGTCATGTATCTCACCATCCATAAATTGGAAATCTGGCCAATGTCTTGACACATTCTCCACACACTTCCCATTTCCTTCTCAATTATTTGGATGCCTTCCTTTTCGAATGGAACACTACACCATGAATATAATTCTTTGGTGTGCATTAGTGTTAACAAAAAGATTGTAGTCCAAGCATTATTTAAAGGTGGGAAGATTTTGGTATTTGTGTGGTATATAACCCTTCCATATCTATACTTTGCCATATCCAACCATGTCATGATCTCATACATGACTATCTTTCCTGGCATCCATTCCTATAATCAGTTCTCATCTTTTATTTCTTTGGTTATTATCTCAAAAACAAATTAACATGACATGCTACTATGTCAGTGTGTGAATTGAAAATCTAAGAAGCTTTGATAACTATTATAGGCCTCCAGCCTTTACCACACCTAGTGGTATCTTATTCACATTAATGCATTCAAACAATACAATATTGTGATTTTATAAAATAACTCTAGATGAGGAAATTCTTACCTAAACTCCCTTTAGAAATTATGCAATAGGAGTAAATAAAACTCATATCTTCATAACTACCATTAAATGAATTTTATGCTAACTGATTAGTTGATGACAGTAGAAGCTCCCATGATTCTTTTATCAGTATTATAATCAACACTTCAAATTTTTGTTGCTTCCTTCCATATGCAACAAAATCATCAACCACACTTGGCAACATGCAATCATTCTCTCTTTATGGTTGTCCCAACAAGCCATAACATACTTGCTGCTACAGTAATTGAAGCAACTTTTTTCTTCCTGTATCACTTTTCTTTGTTGATCCCAGAAGTCTTCAATTCTTCTAGATTCCTGAAACTTCTTGTGCTCTCTCTGTAATTCACTGTGTGTTGGCACAAGGGCAGACCCGAGGTTCAATGCTACAACAACACACCAACAGAACCCTAACTACTGGTCATTTCGACAACACGTGCGAAGCAGATAAAGTATCACCCGAGGTAGAGGTAGGGGTGGTTGCAAGACTCAAGTGTCTGCAACCTTAGCTGGGACACCGATCTGTGATTATATTGCTTACAGAGAACTTAGAATTGATCATTCATCTATATTCAACCCTTTTTATACTTCGCAGAAAGCATAGAGCATCACAACATTCACTTAGATCTAAGGTATTTCAACACTTAGCAACAGTAAAACAGATTAGATCCAGTAGATCAGCACTAAGCATCTTCATACATGTCAAATCTAACATTCACACACATCTAAGAAGCACAAAGCATAAGTAGACCTGTCTAAATATATCAAAGCACTTACAAAAAGAAGGGATAAACACATCAAGTCAAAGCACAAAGCATAACACACAGATTTATGTGGTTCACCCCCACCCTGGGGCTATGTCCACCAACTCTTCTTCTTTATTAGTGTCTTCAATCGGTTACAGCACAGAGCCACCAAATCCCTTCTTCGCATAGGACAGAAGATCTGCACAGCTCGCTAGATCCTTCTTCCTTGTGCTACAGCACAAAGCCTCCCACAACTTCTTACAACGAATTGCACTTAGCTCTATAAGACTCTTACAGTCATGAACAAAGAACTTACAAAATCTTATAGTACTTAGCCTACATCACATACATCTCTATATCTCCTGATAGATGCCTAGATATCTATATATGCATTACAAAAGTGGGCCTAAGCATGGGTAAATAATCCATATTTTATGGGAAGAATGAAATGAATATAGATTACTAATAGATTCTTAACACAAAATAACAAAGATATAGTAAAACTGGTTTTCTATTCAATAATGAAATAAGCTGAAACTGTAAAATGCAACGGAAAACAAGCTTGTTGGAATGGTGGTGGCTTATCTCTGAGAAGAGATGTAATGGTTGCGCTCATTCGCAAGAAGATGATTACAATGAGGCTTTGAATGCCTTTTAAAATAAACAAAAATTTCCAAAACCCTAGACATCCAAAAACCTAACCCTAGGAGATGAAGTGCCAAAAGTCATGTGGGCCCCGTTTGGGTAAGTTAGTACATTAACTTCCCAGGGTCGTAACTTTTGCATACGATCTATGTTTTAGGCATATGATAGCTCATTGGAAACGTATCATTGAGGAGATTAATTTTGGGGCCTCAATCATGCCTTTTGATATCATTGAGTTGGGAAGATCTCGAAAAACCTTCATGTAGGCCCTGAAAATGGCCCCGAAAGTGAAAACTGCTAAAAATAGTAAATTGCCAAAATTGCTAGAAAATTGTTTTGAGCCAGTCGGAAAAGGTGGGTGGCCACTGATATCCATCTGGATCAATCCTCCCTCCTTAGGAAGAAATGGTCTCCATTGCTTTGATTTCCCCCATCGGATGAGGAAATTTCTACTGAATTTGTCCCCGGGTGAGCCACTTGCTTTGGTGCAGGAGCTGACCTGCTTTGACGACTTGATAAAGTTGGATCCTTTGTTGTCGAGTGCCCTTGATCTGTGCGTCCAAAATATGATCACTGGATGCCTGTTGGATGCAGTCGAGGTTGAGCTCTGTTGGTGTCAATTGTTCTGCTACATCTGAGGTGTCCAATAATGGTGAGAAATAAGAGTGAAGGAGATCCACGTTGAACACTGGGTGTAGGCCAACGAAAGGAGGAATGTTGAGCTCAAAAGAATTATCTCCCACGGCCTTGGTGATGGTGTATGACCCATAAAGGAGTGGGTGAAGCTTTTGATAGTGTCTTGTAATGCGTTCTTTCTACAAGTGTAACCAACTTTGTCTCCCACCTAAAACTTATGTGGCAGCTGAGGTTGATCATGGCGTTGTTTGTACTTGTCATTGGACTTTTATAGGATATCCTGAACTTGTTGGCGGATGTACTGTATCTTCTCAATGAATCAGGTGGCTTTGTCATCTTTAGTTGGAACAGGAGATGAGTCAGTTGAGGTGACCGCAAGGGGAAGTGCAACATCTATGGGACCCAATGGTTGGAATCCCAACCCCACCTGAAACGGGTTGTGGTCAGTTGAGCTATGCAGGGCTCAGTTGTAGTTATGCTAGACATAAGGAAGGCTCTCATCCCATGTGATAGGGTTGTTTGAATTATACATTTGAAGGATATGCACAACCATTTGATTTACAACCTCAGTTTGGCCATCTGTCTGGGGGTGGAAGGTCGTGGATTTGGTTAGCTTGGTGTCCAGCAGCGACTAGAGGCTCGACTAGAATGTGCTGAGAAATTGACTATCCCTATCTGAGACAATGGTTTGTGGAAGTCAAAAATGTATCCAGACCCTTTCAAAGAAGAGCTTGGTAGTGGCCTCTACTTTGATGCTCTTCTTGCAGGCAACCAGAATCGCCATCTTAGAAAAGAGGTCAACAACCACAAAAACACAGTCATTTCCCCGCTTGGTGGATGGGAGGCCTGACATGTAGTCTATTGATATGGATTCCCATGGCATGTCAGGAGTAGGAAGAGGGGTGTACATTCCCGATTTCTTAGGGGTTGGTTTGGTAATAGCGTAGGCGGTGCAGGACCTGATATACTTGCTGACCTCCTGTCAGAGTTTTGGCCAGTAGAAATGTTTCTATAGCATCACCATTGTCTTTTCGACATTGAAGTGTCCTGCCAACCGACTGTAGTGGGCTTCCCATATCATCTTCACTCGCTCGCTTGATGGAACACAACAACCCATCCTGAAGATAGAAATTATCGAAAACTATGTTTGCGCCCAGCATTTGGTAGGTGGTGGCGAAGTCTGAGTGTGTCTCATAGAGTTGAGGCCATCCAGAGGTCTCATGGCCACAAGATTCTAGCACCATGGTGAGTGTCACGACTAGTGGTTTGTTGAGGCAATCAACGACGCGATTGGTGCTTCTTGTTTTATACTTGATGTTGAGGTGGAATTGTTGCAAGTATGTGGACAACTTTTGATGGTTCTCATTCTGCAATTTTCCTTGTGTCTACATAAATTGCAGTGGCTTACGATCAGTGTGGATGACTGTCTCCTTCCCAAGAATGTAATGTCTCCATTGGCGGTAGGATTTCACAATGGTGTACATTTCTTTGTCGTAAGTAGGGTACTTACGGACAACATCGGATAGTGTCTCACTATGATAGGCCATGGGGTGGTCGTGATGAGTGATAACGACACCCACAACATAGTCTGAAGCATCTGTCTTGATCTCAAAGGGATGTTGCAGGTTTGGTAGTGAAAGTACTGGGGATGAGCACAAGCACTGCTTCAAATCATCGAATGCTTGTTGTTGGGACTAGCCCCACACAAATTTTACCTTACCACCATCCCTGGTGATTTGGCTGAGGGCCCATGCAATATGGGAGAATCCCAACACAAACCTACACTAGAAATTGGCAAGGCCGAAGAAGCTTTGAAGCTCAGTGAGTGTGGTTGGGGTTGGCCAGTCATGGATGACTTGGACCTTGGCTGGATCCACATGTACACCATGTTGATCAATGATGTAGCCTAGGTAATGGACCTTGTCCATGCTGAAGGAGCATTTTTTCAAGTTGGTGTACAGCTTGTGTTGCCGCAGGGTGTGCAAAACCTGTTGAATATGCTGCAAGTGTTCAACCCAAGTCTTGTTATAAATGAGAATGTCATCCAGATACACCACTACAAAATTATTGGTGAATGGTCGTAGGATAATGTCCATCATCCTCATGAAAGTGGCTGGAGCATTTGTCAAACCAAAGGGCATGACCAACCATTCAAAAAGGCCTTCCTTTGACTTGAAGGCAGTCTTCCATCCATCTGTTCGTTCTATCAAGACCTGGTGGTAGCCAGACTTCAGATCAATCTTACTGAAGTATTTAGCCCCCATCAGTTGATCAAGGAGGTCGTCGATTCGGGGAATCGAGTATCGGTTTCTGACTGTGATTTTATTCAGAGATCGGTAATCAATACAGAGTCGTCGGGTTCCATCTTTCTTCTGTACCAGCACGATTAGGCTCTCGCAAGGTGATGAGATGGGATGGATATGCCCCTTGTGGAGAAATTCTTGGATTTGTCACTTTATCTCCTCATTCTCTAACAAAGAGCGACAATAGACTAGCCCATTGGGTAGCGGTGCACCAGGGGTTAGATTGATGGGGTGCTTGACCTGGTAGTGCAGAGGTACCCTGGTAGGTGAGGAGAAGATATCTAAGTATTCTTCCATGACCTTATCTACTTGATTTTACTGTGTGGAGAGGTCAGTCACAGAGACCCTAGATGTGGCTGTGATCTTTCACTTATTCTGAGATTGAATCACGAAGAAGACAAACTTCCCCATCTGAGAGATGACCTTCCTTCATTTCTTAGTAGAGATCAAGGAAATAACACTAGGTGGGACTGCCTCAGGTATCCTGTACAATTTCATGTTCAAAGTAATAATAACACTACGAGGCCTAGACTCATATACAACATGACATTTCCATAAATAAGGTTGGCCCAAAAGAACATCGCAAACTTCAAGAGGAGCAACATCACACAATACCTTGTCTTTGAATGGCTTGATGTCGTATGACAGATGACACTGTTGGCTGACGTGGAGATCGCTTCCTTGGTGGAGCCATCCAATGGTGTAGGGTTGTGGGTGAGGCATTGTGGGTAGGGCCAGCCGCTTGACGAACTTTGCAGAGATGAGGTTCTTTTGGCTACCGCTATCAATGATGAAGTGTAGTAGGGTGCCTTTTACCCACATTTTTGAATGGAAGAGGCGCTCTCCTTCTTCTGGATCGTCTGGTTCACCGGGATGGAGGTTGGTGGTAGAAATGGTGGCACTAGGTTCCACGTCAATGATCCATCTTCCCCTTTTTGGTTATGGCTCAAAATCAAAATCCACATCGATTCAGAGGCTTTCACTTCGGCCACCAGTGACTTCTTTGAGTGACAATCGACAATCTTATGCCAAGGGATCTTATGGAAGTCGCACCACTTCCCGATATCTTTATTTGTCTTTCCAGTGTCCTTCTTTGCTTGTTGCTTGGACTCGTTTTTCTGATACTGTCCATATTTTATCTGTCCTTTTTTCTGTGGGTTGGGGCCGCCCTTTCCTGGATTTTGTTGTGAGGGGTTCCCATGCCCAAATTGCCGCGTCTTTTGTTTGAGCTTCTGCCCAATTTTGATGGCATATCGGTAGGCCACGCCCAAGGATGAGATGTCTAGAAACTCCATTTTGGTCTGGATGTATCTATGCAAAGCACTGTGATACTTGAGCACCAAATGTCACTCCAAATCTTTGATACCCAACTTGGTGCACAAGGTATGGAAGATATTTGTGAAATTTGGCACTGCTTGGTCTCTTTCTTGCCGCAGTGTGGTCCATTCGGTATATAAGTCATTATAACTTCCGACAGGGTAGTATTGTTCCTTAATAGCATCCCTGAAGGAATCCCAGGTGACTGTGACTATAAATAACGAGGGTTCATCTATTTCCTTTTGCTCACAAAATGTTTCCCACCAATCTTTGACATGGGGGACGGCTTTGAGGAGCGCAAAAGTAATATTTTCTTTATTCGAGAAGTTATGGATAGAAAAATACCCTTCTAGCAGATTCAACCACTTGTATACAACATCTGTGTCTATATGACCTTTAAATATAGGAATATCGAAGTTTATTTGTACCTTTAAGGGGTTGGCGCCTCCGCTCGAAGAAGATGCGTTGCCTATTGGTAGCCGCCGAAGGAATTGCGTTAAATTATTCATCATCTAGTTCCTCTGTTGCATGAGAGCTTCCTCAATAAACAGTTTGAAAGGATCTCATGTCCTGTCATCTTTCTTTTCTCCTTCCATGAGAGGTCGCTTGGGCGTGCGAGATCTTTTGTCCTCAAGAGAAACAAGCCCAAGACCCAACTCTTCGTACTCTGACCTCGTTGGGGACATGGATTAAGATGACAAGGAGCAAACCGCTCTGATACCACTGATCTGGATTTTATGAGAAAAATGAAATGAATACAGATTATTAACAGATTATTAAATCAAAATAACAGAGATATAGTAAAACTGGTTTTCTATTCAATAATGAAATAAGCTGAAACTGTAAAATGCAGCGAAAACAAGCTTGCCGGAATGGTGGTGGCTTATCTCTGAGAAGAGATGTGACGGTTGCGCTCATTCGTAAGAAGATGATTAAAATGAGGCTCTAAAGGCCTTTTACAATAAACAAAAATTCCAAAAACCCTAGACATCCATAAACCTAACCCTAGGAGATGAAGCGCCAAAAGTCATGTGGGCCTCGTTTGGGTAAGTTAGTACATTAACTTCCCGTGGTCATAACTTTTGCATACGATCTTCGTTTTAGGCATATGATAGCCTGTTGGAAAGGTATCATTGAGGAGATTCATTTTGGTGCCTCAATCATGCCTTCAAAAGTCATTGAGATGGGACAATCCTGAAAAACCTTCATTTAGGCCCTGAAAATGGCCCCGGAAGTGAAAACTGCTAAAAGTAGTAAATTGCCAAAATTGCCAGAAAACTGTTTTGAGCCAGTTGGAAAAGGTGGGTGGCCATTGATATCCATTTGGATCAGTAAACCCATGGGAAAAAATCCCTTTCTCATTACATATTCCCCAAAACCCAAAAATGACCCGAAAGTGGGTTGAGATCCCGTGATCTCCCCTTCGCCTTGCGCTCCTCCTTCGATTGGCTGTCGAAGTCCCAAAATAGGTCAACATGACAAATATTATCCCAAAACTTAGTAAAGGGAAAATAGGCCCCCAACATTCACCTATGACTAGCCTTGAGTGACTCTGGTCAGCGCAATTCTGCCTCGAACGCCTCGAACTTGGATCGAGCTGCTTCGACCTGCTGCTTTGCTATGGCCTCTTGCTCGGTGAATTTCAGGATCACTGTGTCATTTACTGGTCCTTCCAGGCGTTGCTCTGTTGTGATGACAATCTATTCGATCTCTACTCCTTGGCTTTCGATCTTGAAAAACAACAGGCATGCCTTGTCTTGCACAAGTTGGATTCGTTGAGTGACTTCCATCACTTTTCTTTTGATCGTATGGATCTACTGCTAAGCTGTGTGTTGTTCATGAGATCTTTTCATTCTATCTACTGCAGACAGGGACTTCGGCTATGCCTATAGTGTATCTGCATGTTGTTTTTCTTCCTGGAGTTGCGATTCCAGCGCCTGTAATTCTGGATTCTCTGTAAGGTTTTCATATGTCTGGGTGCTCTGGTTACTTAGTTGCTTGCACTCCAAGGCAAGAGATTTTAATATGTCAACTATGCTGCGAGCAGTTACTTCTCGTTGCTCTTTTATCTCTTGAGGGGTCTCGGGTACGATGCAGAGATATATATCAGTGATGTGCTACTAGATATTCTAGATTACTTCTTCAAGTTGTGCCACCTATTGTGGAACCTGTTCCTCTGTCTGGACTTCGACGACTGTCACAGAGAGAAGTGATTTGTTGACCAGTTCCTTTATCTCGAGTTTCTCTGCGAGAAAATGTTCTTTGATTTGTTGTAGCTTTTTTTTCTTTGTATCCCATTTTTCTTGGAGAGCAATCTTTTCTCATTCTGAAGTGCTGTGATGCTCCATAAGAACTCCCTGTACCTGTTTAAATCCTGAGTGGCTTGTGTTGTTTCCTCCTAAGCTTGTTGAAGGTGAGCTTCAACTGAGTCGGCGATTCAGTGGATTTGAGCTCGCTCATCTCCCATTTCTGGTGTTCCTACTGATAAAGGCACAATGGAGACTGTGCAGCTAGATAGAAGTGCCTACTACACCCCTCAGAGCTCAACCTCGATATGGTTATACATCTCCTCCTACTTAGCCTCCTAATTTTATTCTATCTCCTGTGAAGCATCATTCAGGGCGGCGATGATGAAATTGAAGTCATCAAAAGTGAGGATAGTCTGGAACTTAGTTTAGGTTTCTTTTACTTTCTTCCGTGATGACGGTTTCTGGGGGGGAACCGTTATTTTATTCGAGGGGTCTTCCTCGTCTCTATGCGATGTTCCCTCGCCTTTCTTTTGTTGCGTGTCTATGACTTCTACCTCTTCACCAACACCCCCTTCATCTAGTGAAATGGAAGCAGTCCTTACAGAGGCACTGTCTACATCGTGAACCTATTCATCCTTCTTGGTCTTGCTCGGGCCTGGTGTATCCATCATAGTTTCTGGGCTCTCGATGTCGGAGAGTTCTGCGAGGTTTGCTGGAATGAGGAGGTTCTCCAACCATTCCTTGGTGATCTCTTCAAGGTCTTCTTCTGTCAACTTATAGTATGATTACCATTGTTTCTTATGAGCATCGATGCACTCTGTGATGTAAATAAAATGGTGGTACGCGTTGAATTTCATCAAAGGCCGAAACCTGTGGAGAGTATTCAGGGTCATGTGTGGTTCGGCTTAGTTGGCTAGCTTCAACTGGTTGTAATAAGTGTGAAACATGACATTTGACTGCCATTTCTTGTTCATGTCGTTCGAGTACCACAGGGTAGTGAACTTCGGAGATAAAGGTTCAAATGGCTCGATGTCTGGGAAGGTCACACCTTTCGATATTTCCCATGCAATGAATGTGATCAGTATGAGAAGCCAGTTGAAATGGAACTCATACCCTTGGTCCTGCGCTTCCCTGCAATCAATATCTATCTGGTTTACAAGGTATTGTGCCCAATTCATCTGTACACCCTCCACACACTTCCCTACGAGGTCAACTACGAATCCGGTCACTTGGGTGGGCTGGTTCTTGCAAACTAATTTCCCAGCAATTAGTTGACAGGCTAGGCGCACTATGCCATTCTGGATAGAGGCTACCTTGTATCCTCACATTCCTTTCTCAACATCACCATACATTTCTTTAATCTTCTACACTAATGCTCTATCCATGGTTTTTCCAGGATAAAAATCCTATGGGTCAGGCATTGCATGCTTAAGCCCATGATCCGATTGATCAACATCGGATCCACTGTTATGCAACAATTTAACCATAAGTAACCTCTGTGGTAGCAAGATAGCAGCAAATTGATGCATTTATTCACCTCCTGGTGTCTTCCAAAGTGCAGTATCTTCATAACATTTAGCAATGTGGACTGTGCGAGGTTATGGGTCCATGCCTGAGGGACGATCTTCGAATTCTTTCCTTTTGTCTTTGTTAGGTACTTGTATGGGGAGAGCATGATGTAGACCTTCCTGTCGCCAAAGTTGAAGTCACTAAACTTCAACATTGCAATATTGTCTTGGTTTGCACAAACTATGTGTATCCCTTTGGGTAAGTACGCTATGACTAAAGGGTACTTGAAGTCTCTGGGCACACTATCCCAAGTAATTGCACTGCTCAGGGGTGGAATGTAGGCAGGTAGGATGCTCAGGATCAGTTTAACATTCACAAGATCATCCTTATGCTTAGTTCGCTTCTCATCGACCTGTCGGGACAGTCCGGCTCGAGCAGTGGAGGGAGATGCTTGCACGTTTCTCGTAGATGAAGCATCTACACCTATAGATAACCCTCACTTCGACATGACTCTCTCAGTCATTAAATCGATTAGAACTTCCTCAACAACTTTCTTTACAACGTTGAGCTCGTCCGACATGCAAGCTCGAGGTTAACTAGATTAGGTTCAGTATTAAGTCTGATACTACAATGAAAGAGATGGCAACAAGGTGATGATCACTGTGCAAAATAGGTTTAGTCTGTGGGCTCAAATTCTCAGTTGAAAAAAGTGTTCTCAGTGTGTGGCGCGATGGACTAAATAAGAAATTTGGCAATGGTCTGCTTGCAATGGGTGTGAAGCTTCCATTAACATTTGTTTCGCTCATTATGGCATGATCCAACGATCTGATGATGAACCTTTATTGATTTTCTTTCCATTTTGGGTGGAATTCGAACGGATATATCAGTCCCAACGGCTATATTGATTCGCCATGGTGAGGTGCCATAGGTCGTTGTTCTGATATCCCGACGAAGCTCCCATTCTGCAAGTTTTCTTTCTGCGATGCCCCCTCTGAAGCCTTTTGTAACTTTTCAATCTTATCCCTCTTCTTACTTATCTTTCTAGACTTCTTTCTAGTAATCTTCAACTCAGTCTGTCTTTTTTCGTTCTGATTCCTATCTTCTTTTAGCATAGTCACTGCGCACGGTTGAGGTTCTCTCCTATGACTCAGGGGTAATATTTCTTCTTTGTCTGGGATAGGTTCTTTGGTCTTTTGGGGGCCTTCCAATGTTCTTGTAGCTTCGACATCAGGGTCTCTGGTGTGAAATAGATTCGATCTGTTCTCCTGTTCCTCAATCAACTGTGTGATCCTTCTAGTCGTGAAGTCTTTTAACTCTTGTTTTTGTTTTTCCAAAACTTCTTCTTCTTCCTTTCATCTAGATTGATCTCTATCAATCCAAGGATTTCCCAGTAACATGGTAAATGGGGCGTTGTCCTCAATAAATTTAATAATCTCAAAATCTTCTTCAGTCGAAGTTCCATTGGCATTCATAGATATCTGAGTGAGCTTTCTACATAGGTTTACCAATTTTCCTCTGAATAGTCCTATTCCTCCTAATGAAGGAATCATAGAAGGCCTCCCTATAGCTTCCCAATTTCTCTCTGTCATGATATTTACCTATGTTTCCTTATCCAGAACACAATCAATGTCAAAGTCCCCTATTCTTACTTCGATGCATTCTTTTTCTTTAAAGATATCTGATAACCTAACATGTCAATGGTCATTCAAGGTTTCTTTCATCTATAGAAATACTTTCTCTGATTCTTTTTGGGGTTCTGCTATCTATGGATCTACCTTAGGGTTCAGATTCATATCTTCAAGCTTAGCAATCATTCTGGGGCAATCCAATACTTCATGGTCTAGAGCTTTACAACAAAGACAACTAGGTCTTCCATCAGGGCATTCCTTAGCTAGATGTCTCAGTTTTCTGCAACTGTAATAGAGGGTTAATCCTCTCTTTCATTTAAATGATCCCCAACCTCTTCCCTACTGCGCACTAGGATCATGGTAGCTAACCTGCAAAAAATTATTTCTAGGATCCTGCATCCATTTATTAGTCCCAACATTCTTTCTATGCATAGGTTTAACATATCTATCACTATTCTTATCAGATATATTCATATCAAGCCTTCTTTCATTTAACAATTCCCTAGTTTTCAAGCTAGGAAAAAATATATCAAACATACCTAGATCCATGCTTTAGAAACAAAACAATTTCACTAATCTTACTTCTACAGAGCACAAAGCTTTCAAATATAGAACTTTTCTACTATTCTTACCTTTATCAGAGAACTAAGCTTAGAGATCTTACCTCTTTTAATCAGAAAATTCCACTTTTACCTTTCTTAGAGCACAAAGCATTCAGATCTTGCTTCTTTTATTCAATATCAACCTCTTTTCTTGTAGATCTGACCTATTTTCTTCAGATCAGACTTTTCTTTTTTGGCACAAAGCTTCATAGGTCAAGTAGGATGCTGTGCACTAGGGAAATAGATCTATGCATAGAGCTTCCATGCTTTTAGATCAAATCTTTGCACAAATCTTCTTCTTCTTTAGTTCCCAGCAATCACAGTTTCAGGTCCTAGCAACGGAACCATTTGTTGGCACAAGGGCAGACCCTAGGTTCAATGCTACAACAACGCACCAACAAAACCCTAACTACTGGCCCTTTCGGCAACACCTGTGAAGAAGATGAAGTCTCACCCAAGGTAGAGGCAGGGGTGGTTGCAAGACTCAGGTGTCTGCAACCTTAGATGGGACACCGATCTGTGATTATATCGCTTACAGAGCACTTAGCATCGATCATTAATCTATATTTAACCCTTATTATACTTCACAGAAAGCATAGAGTATCGCAACATTCACTTAGATATAAGGTATTTCATCACTTAGCAACAGTAAAACAGATAAGATCCGATACATCAGCACTCAACATATTCATAGATGTTAGATCTAACATCCACACACATCTAAGAAGCACAAAGCATAAGTAGATATGTCTAAATATATCAAAGCACTTAGCAAAAGAAGGGATAAACACATCAAGTCAAAGCACAAAGCATAACACACAGATTTACGTGGTTCACCCCCACCCTGGGGCTATGTCCACCAACTCTTCTTCTTTATTAGTGTCTTCAATCGGTTACAACACAGAGCCACCAAAGCCCTTCTACGAAGCTCGCTAGATCCTTCTTCCTTGCGCTATAGCACAAAGCCTCCCACAACTTCTTACAATGACTTGCAATTAGCTCTGAGCCTCTTATAGTCATGCACAAAGAACTTACAAAATCTATTAGCACTTAGCTTACATCACATACATCTCTATATCTCCTGATAGATGCCTAGATATCTATTTATACATTACAAAAGTGGGCCTAAGCGTGGGTAAACCCACAAGCTGACATCCCTTTTCCATTACATATTCCCAAAAACCCAAATAGGACCCGAAGTGGGACAAGATCCCGTCATCTCCGCTTCGCCTTGTGCTCCTCCTTCGATTGGCTGTCGAAGTCCCAAAATAGGTCAACATGAACAATATTATCCCAAAACTTGGTCAAGGGCCAACACTGTGCATGATTATTTCTGACATGGGCACTTTCTAGTCAAATCATTCTTGGATGCCTTTGATTTTCCAGCCAAATGCTAAGCTGATATTAACCTTCATCTTTTATTTATTTTCTAGATCCATCTATCCCAAATCATACTTGGATTAATTACAATTCCAATTATGTTTTCTTATAGACTTTGGATCTTCGACATCCATTTACCTTTCGGGACTGAAATTTGGATATGTTGTCACTTTCTCCATGCACACATTTCGTCTTTCTTTATCAAAATACTAGTGTTCTGATATATATATCAATCTGTATAGAAGAGGTCTCCCTCGAACCAAAATTTCATTCGGGTTTTCCATGTTGCTTATTGGACCCAACATCTGATCCAATAACTTCTTAAATATCTCAAATATAAAGTGAAGAGTTGTCTTTGTCCTTCTTTCTTCAATCTGTATAAATCTCTAGCACTTTTTCTATTTTAAATGTAACCATTACATCCAAAAATAGACATTCAGCAAAATTTGTTAGCTAGAATCACAATATACCATTTTGGTAACATAGGAACAATTGTTTCTTTTATGGAAACCCACAATCTTCTTTCTGAATTCCTGTTATCTGAGCTACTCAATCCTTAATTATGGTTGAATACCTAGAATCCTCTTTCTAAGACCTTTCCCATGACTACTTCCTTGCTCAATTCTAAGCCATGAGTAGAAAGTTATTGACGTAGGACCTCCCATCCTAAAACCCTTTTATGTAGTCTTATGTTGTAAATCCATTGTAAACCCCTAAATCAGGGTGCGAAGGATTGTCTTAGATCTCAAATTCGATCACTAACAGGATAGAATATCCCCATAACCATAGTTTTAATACATAGGCATTGAACCTAGTTCTCCTCGTATTCCCAAAGGACCTATAACTTTGACCCAGGTGATCGAGGCTATGAACTCACTCAATTATTCAGGTGATTGAAGGTTGTTCTTGAACTGACATGGATATCTACGATCAGGAATGATTGCAAAGTCCCAACTAGCACAAATTTTATCTCCTTTCGTGAGTTCCGCAATAGAAACTGCTTGCCTATAGTAGAATCGATGCCAACCGTTGATATTGCCAAACCTACAAATCGATAGTCTAGGATGATTTTAGAGGTTAAACCCACACAGATGTTAGTTCTGCCCCCGATCTTTGCAATTTATCTCAACCATAGATCTTACTTGCGTTGATTTGATGGTGAGGACTTAATCGGATCTTCATCTGATGGTTCCCCTCTGCAACTCCTAGATCTGACGGTTGTTGTGTCTTTCTGCTGAATTCATCCTTCGATAGTCATAATCTATTCTTTCCTTAGATCGATGGCTCCTGTAGCTTCTTCCCCCATGGCAACGTGAGCTACCTTAACCTTAATGGCTATCCAAAAATTGTCTTTCTTGTGAAGTTGATCTTTTCACATGTGATCTTCTTCTGGGGATAAATGCTTGTTATTAGACTCATGTTGGATCCTCTTGTAAGGTACATAGGCTTTCTTTACATATTTAGGTGCAGGTCCATACGATTTGGGACCCCACATACCCCTTCTCTAAGCCCCATTTGTTTTGAAATCCATTTCTGGGCACTAGCCCTTTTATTTGACCCCCAATATCATGTGACCATGGGTTGTGACCAAGCGCTAGGCTGATAGGCACTTATCCAGAACTTCGGGACTTCAGGCTCCAAAACTTCAGATATTCTCTCAACTCAAAACTTCCAATCCCCCAATGCACCAAATTGGAAAACTCGTGAAGAACGGTGGTGATAAGACCCAGAAATGTCCCTTTTTCACCACATCTTTTGCCCATTCAACTTTCTCATTTCTAAGCTAATGACTATTATAATGCGTGCTAAGACCCTTTTTCCCAAGGTATGAACTATTCATCTTGCTTTTATATTTTCATTTACTTAGTATGTTTGATTGGTAACGTTCACATATTTTACCCATGAAATGATTTAACTAATTATCAAAATGCTTAGAATAGCCAAATCTTGGAGAAGCTCATTGTTGTTACATCTATGCGCCAATATTGGAAGTTGTTACATGACTACTGCAATAGAAGCCCATCAATCTTGGAAGCTGTTACATGACTGCTACAACATATTCCCACTAGTCTAGGAAGTTGTTATACGACTGTTACAATAGATGCCACCAGTCCTGTTGTTACACGACTGTTGCAACACCTGTTGATTACACCTGCTAGCTTATGATGTTGATGAAGATCTTGTATTAATCATCTACTATGAATAGCTTGAGAATCGGGGATTCTCAAGGCTGTTCTGATTGTGTTTCAACTAAATGAATCTGACTTTAAATATCAAAGCTTTTGTAATCGAGAGTAGTTTTTGGACTGTGAGAAAGCGAAGTAAATTTTATTGTACATGAACATTTTGGCAATTGAATGAAAGAGTGGATTGAATTCCTTTAGCAGATTGTAACCTATTTCTTTGAGTGGATTCAGTGAGAAGGAAAGGGCCCACCTTCCTCACTGATTCCCCTCTATTTTGAATTCTAGATTAGTTGTTTTAACGCGAATGATTTAACTGTTAGACATTTCTAGAATACAATTATTGTTACAATCTAGTTCCTTCTTGTTAGATGCGCATAAATTTGTCTCATGAGAATTAGAAGTCGATTGTTGAACACTGTTGGAGAACTGCTTTCCCTTTTTCTGCATTAGGTTAAAATCTTGTTTCCAAGTAAAAGAAATAAAAGTGTGAAGTACCTTCTTGCAATAAGTAGATTTCCTTTCTACAAATAGTATATAACTTCTTCCTGCAAAAGTAAAATAGAAAGTTAGATTAGAGTAGGCAATCCAAGGTTCTTATACATTCATAAGTTTAGATTGCAATTATGATTTCAAATCTGTAGAACTCCAGCTATATCAACACAACTATGTTGGTGATAATTTTTGTCTCTTTTTAAACTTCCCTATTACAATTAGATTAGAGTTTATTTCATAATCTAGCATAGACTGTGCATGATTATCTTGAAATAACAGACTTCCCTGGGTTGACAATTTATATCGAACACTTTGATTTTCTATTCAATCAGAAAATTAAAGTGCCCAACATTTTGGCGTCGTTGTCGGGGATGATAATTATAGATTTTTGTAAGCACATTAGTTTTCTTTCTTAGAATGAATAGTCTACATGAATCAAGAAACACGAGAATGAATCCCCCAAAAAACTAACCCTACAAGTACCAGAGGACGTGGAGGAAGAAATCCTAACATACTAGGAAGGCAAATATTTATTGATGAGATAATAGCAAGAGTAGATTCTTCTTCAGGATCTATTTTTCGCCCTGAAATTTCTCCAAGAAGACATAATCCGCAGTCAACAAAAATACCCCTTCTTGAAACATCATTTTCATCAAGAGTTGAATTCAGGGCTGAATATTTGTCACTAACAATTCAACAAGCAACACTGGAGAACATTGAAGATTAAGGAAGTGCAACTCGGAACAGGGAGAATCCAGAAGAAATGGTTTATCAGATCAATGGTCGGATAGTCACTAAAGAAGAGTGGGACGCTTTCCGAGTAGAGTGGAGAGAAAGAGAACATATGGAAAATCTAGGGGATAATGAAGAAGAATTACACTAGGAAAATCCACAAAACAACGAAGATCAGGTAAATAATGAAAATACTATCTCTACCCTAGTCTTTCATATTTCTGATGTTCCCACACGAGGGATGGCTTCTATGAAAAACATACCTCTCTCAACTCTCCCAAATTTTCATGGATTATCTACTGAAGATCTGGATGAGTTTCTATTTGAATTTGACATTTTGTGTAGAAGCTATGACTACACTACCACTGCGTAGAAGCTTAAACTGTTTCCAGCTACATTGAAAGGTAATGCTTTAAGATGGTTCATGAGCCTTGGAGGAGAAAACATTTCAACATGGGTACAAATGAGGCATATTTTCCTAAACAAATACCAAGACTACTGTCGAACAAGGGAATGAAGAGAGGAACTCTTCAAGATGTCACAGAAGGAGGATGAGACCCTTGAAGACTTTGTGGAGCGACTCCAATATAATCTACAAATGTCTAGACATCCAGATGTGAGTAAGGACATTCTGAAAACCATTTTGCTAAAAGGAGTTAGAGAAGATTGTTTAGATATGTTGAATATTCTTGGCAAGGGAGATATATCTAAGGAATCATATGAGGACATTACAGATTTTGGTAAAAGATGTTCTTGAGGAGCTACAAGGAGTAAGTCAGCTACCAAGGATACCTCTTTTTCAAGGGTAAAAAAATCAGCCAATGGAGGAGCAACAAGAGCAGAAATAGGTAATCTGTTAGAAAATTTCAAAAAAGAGATGATTAAGTCTTTTGTTTCACAAATGGAAACTTTGCAGGTCAAGTAGAAACAAGCAGAATCATAGAAAGAATTGTGCATTTTCTTTCCTAAATGCAGAAAAAAACATCCACCAAGGGAGTGCCCACTGAACAGTGTCCAGGTATGTCTTATTTGTGAATTAGACCATGCTACTGACCAATGTCCCTCTCTACCACGTGTAAAGGCATCAATGAAGGAAACTAATGAGGAAGCAGAGGTTGTCTATCTAATAACACAAAGAAGACAATGGAAACCAAGAGGTCAAAGTATGAACTCTCAATTCTCTCCTGCAACATTTAATTATTGGAACAATCAGCTACCTTATGGCCAGATGAATGCCCCCCCTCCAAATCAGATACCACCCTCTTATCATGATCCCAATGCATGGTTACCTATGCCCCAACAGCAGAATCACCAGGGGCAATGGAACCCATATTGGAGAGGCCCTCAACAACAGCTCAGTTATCAAAACCATCACCAACCGAACCCCTATCAACAATAGTTCCAACCCCAGTACCAGCAGCAACAGCTGCAATTGCCTCCCAATATCCCACCAAACAATCCTCCCTTACAACCTCAGATGCCTATGCAACCTGACCCAAACCCAAATAATAAGGTCGTTTATAACATAGATATACATAGTGTGTCAGCCTTGTCTATTACTCCTATGCCTTGTGATGAAATAAAATTAAGATCAGGGAGAATAGTCGAACCAATAATTGAAGATGCTCCATATTCAGAATCAGATAAAGAATCAGCGGAAAGACCATCTGCTGATACAAAATAAATTGACCAACCCATTATAGAATAAGTAGACCCACCATTCCCTAAAAGACTGAAAATTACCAAGCCTGTGGAACTACCATCTTTCAATCTCTTAGGAGAATTTAATAATCTACATGTTAATATTCCACTATTGCAAGCGATAAGAGATTTTCCTATTTATGCCAAGACTGTGAGAGATCTTTGTATCAGGAAACCTAGATGAAAACCTAAGGACCCCCTCACAGTGCATGTAGTGGGGGATTTGTCTAAGCTGATGTTAGGTAAAACCCCACCTATCAAATATGGCGACCCAGGAAACCCTACTGTCACTATCAAAATTGGACAGACATCTATTCACCATGTACTAGTTGAATTAGGAGCAACAATCAACATCATGCCAATAGAAACTACGCAATTGCTGCAACTCAGAACACAAATCCGACCAACTCCTACTGTTCTAGAATTAGCTAATTGTTCTACCATTAGACCAGAAGGAGTAATCGATGATTTATTCATTTCAATTGATTCATGGGAGTATCCTGCTGATTTTGTCATTTTACAACCCAAAATCCGTCTGGGGGGCCACCCTCTAATTCTGGGAAGACCATGGTTAGCTACTAGTGATTCTTTCATTAGTTGTAGATTCAGTTCCATGACCATCTCTGACGGTTATGACACAAAAAAAATTACCTTGTATCATCGTGCTACACCTAGTACAGAACCTGAAAATTCTTTATGGATGGACATTGAGGATGAAAGTGTTATGCTTGTGCTAACCATATGAAAAGCCCTGAATTTCAAAGATGAGATAGAGGATGAGTTAATCAACTGATTTATTTGTGACCCCTCTGTTGTTACACGGAACACGTACCACCGATTGATTAGAGTCTTTGACCCTATTGCCCAGGAAGAAATGAACTCGGAAATGTTCTCGGAAACCACTGAGAATCAAAACGATTCAGCTGTAACAACAAATGTTGTAACAATAGATGACAAAACAACAATAGCTGAATTATTTCCTAGAGTCATTTCTAAGAGCATCGTTGTAGAAATCGAACCTGGGAAAACCTTGAACATCAATCCTGATCTATCCACTGTTGAAACACGTCGATTGATGAAATTACTGATTGAACATAAAGAATCATTTGCCTTGGATTACATGGATATGAAAGGCATTCCCTTTGAATTATGCACCCACCATATATACATCAATGAATAATGTCGACCCATTTGCCAACCGCAAAGAAGGATGAACCCAAACCTTGAAGAAATTGTTAAGGAAGAACTTCGTAAACTTCTTAATGTTGGATTCATCTATCCTATATCAGACAGTGAGTGGGTATCACCGTTGGTTATTGTGCCTAAAAATAATGGTAATTGGAGAGTGTGTGTGGACTATAGAGCCCTGAATAAGTCCACGTAGAAGGATCATTTCCCTTTGCCATTTATTGATCAGGTTTTAGACAACCTAGCTAGGAAAAAGTTTTTCTCTTTCCTAGATGGATTCAGTGGCTATAACCAGATAAAAATTGCCCCACATGACCAAGATAAGACCACCTTTACCAGCCCTTGGAGTACATTTTCCTACAAGGTTCTCCCATTTGGATTGTGTAATGCACCAGCCACTTTCCAGAGAGATGTGATTGGTATTTTCTCTGATATGGTGAATGACTGTATGGAAATATTCATGGATGAATTTACACCTTAAGGTACTGATTTTGAAGAAGCTTTGTCTAATATGGAAAAAGTGCTCTAAAGATGTATACAGTCTCATCTTTATTTAAGTACAGAAAAGTTCCATATGATGATGAGCGAAGGGGTAGTGCTGGGACACTTCATTTCTTATGTGGGGATTCAGGTAGATCCAGCCAAAATCCAGGTAATTTTGGACATTCCAACTCCATCAACTCAGAAAGAGGTAAGAAATTTTTTAGCGCATGTCGAGTATTACAGGAGATTCATTAAAAAAAATTCTAAACTTTCCTCTCCATTGTTTTTCCTATTAACAAAAGATGTTGACTTTCATTGGACTGATAACTGTGAATTGTCTTTTGCAGATTTGAAACAGAAATTGTCCACAGCTCACATCTTGAGAGGGCCCAATTGGGCTCTACATTTTCACATTTCTTCAAATTCCTTAGACACTGCAATTGGTGCAATACTAGGGAAACAAGAGGACAAAGAACGCTACACTATCTACCATATCAGCAATAACATGGATCCTGCTGAGTTAAATTACACAGTTACTGAAAGAGAATTATTGGCAGTAGTTTATGCAATCAATAAATTCAGGCATTATGTCACTGGGTATCCTACTTTTATTCATACTAATCATACATCCATTAAATATATAATGAATAAACCTATTACTAATGCCCGAGTAACAAGATGGTTGTTACTACTACAAGAATTTGACATCACTATAGTGGATAAACCAGGAAAAGAAAATGTGGTTGTTGATTTTCTCTCAAGATTACATATCAATGATGATAATTCACCTGTAGATGATTCCTTTCCTGATGAACATTTGTTTTTTGTATCCACTCACTCACCTTGGTATGCAAATATTGTTAATTATTTGGTTGCAAGGAAGGTACCTCCACATCTATCTCTTTGAGAAAGAAGGAAGATTATTCAAAAGAGTGCTCGGTATAGTTGGATAGGAGGATACCTTTTCTACACAGGCCTGGACCAATAAATCAGGAGATGTGTGAGGGATGATGAAGTTTATGATCTGTTGAAATCTTTCCATAATGGCCCTTGTGGCGGTCATTTTGCTAATAAAAGGACTGGGCATAAAATTTTAAGGATGGGCTATTTTTGGCCCACCATATTTCAAGATGTCAAGAAATATGTGCAAGCTTGTGACAGTTACTAATGAATGGGTCAAGAAACTCATAGGGATGAGATGCCTCTCCAGCCTCAGGTAGTGTTAGAGCCTTTTGAGAGATGGGCCATGGATTTCATAGGGCCCATTAACCCACCTTCCAATAAGAAAGTCTATATATTGGTTTGTACAGATTACATGACCAAGTGGGTGGAGGCAAAAGCACTCATCAAAGCCTCATAAGAAGTTGTCTTAGAATTTTTGTTTGAAGATATATTTGTTAGATTTGGCATTCCCAGAGAATTAGTAACTAATGGAGGACCCCCTTTCACATCACAAAAGTTTGAAGCTCGACTCAGTAAGTATCATGTTTTACATAGAATAGCTTCTCCATACCATCCACAAGGCAATGGCCAGGTGGAAAGCACCAACAAAGTTATCAAATTCATTCTTACTAAAACAGTGAGAGAACATTGTAGGGATTGGCCTAATAGATTGCATGAAGCTCTATGGGATTACCAAACTACTTGGAGGAACACAACCAGTTTTTCTCCTTATGAGTTGGTATATGGAAAAAGCCTTGTTTTTCCCATTGAATTTGAAATTAAAAACTTAAGGACTGCATCAGCAGTCAACCTCAACTTGACTATGGCACAGAAGGCCAGACTGCAGTAGATCAACAAGCTTGATGAAAAGAGTTTGGACGCTATCCATCAAACCACAATGATTCAACAACAAAGAACAAAATGGCATGACTGAGTCATCAAGAAGAAATTATTCCAGAAAGGAGATTGGGCTCTGTTGTATCATTCACGCTTTAAAGAATTTCAGGGTAAGATGCGTACATGATGGCTAGGACCTTATGAGGTAGACATTGTTTTTCCCAATGGGACAGTCCGTTTGATTACTATTGATGGATGCAATACACAGTTACATGCAAATGGTCATCGCTTGCATCTGTGTCAGTGTCCACTATCCAAGGTAGAATTCAAAAATAGATGTACAAGTGATACAGGTTATCAATTCTTAAAAGGAAAGGAGCTTTCTCCTTCCCCTTCTGAAATTTAGGACTTCTTTTTCTTAGATCTTGTATATAAATAACCTCAGCAAAATTTGCATTTCTTCATTTTTGTTTGAAATTTTTCTATTTTCTTTACTATGCTAATAAATTCATCTTTGAAAGGTATCAGGTAGTTATGTGTGTGCAGGTGATGAACAACAAGGTTGAGTACAACAAAAGGAGTCAAACGATTAGTTTATGGAAGTTGAAAAACATCCTAGAAACTAAGTGATGTAGCGTTTGGCCGAGTTCCATACTATTACACCTTTTCCAATAAATTGACCGATTCCCATGCTGTTACACCCCTTTTCCGCTAAATTGGTTGAGTTCCATACTGTTACACCTTTTCCGATAAATTGGCCAATTTCCATGTTGTTTCACCCCTTTTATGATAAATTGGTCGATTTCCATGCTGTTACACCCCTTTTCCGATAAATTGGCCAATTTCCATGCTGTTACACCCCTTTTCTGATAAATTGGCCTATTTCCATGATGTTACACCCCTTTTCTAATAAATTGGTTGATTTCCATGTTGTTACACCTACCACTACCATTTTGGCCGAAGAACCGGTTGATACACTAATTGTTGTTATTCTTTCTTGCCACTTCACTCTTTCTTTTTCGCATTTTTGTCGATGTTCCTGCTCCAGCTCTACAATCTTTCCATGCCACAACACCACTGATTTGACAATACCAATGCTCTCTATCCAAAAGTGTTGTTTCATCATGACTTGACTTCACATCTAGCAATTTCTAGTTGGCTAACTACAGAAAGGACTCTATCTCTGCTCCAGTTCTCATTTCTCTCATGATCCTTCATCATGTCATCTATTCCACGCAACTCAGATGGCGTTTGGATAGTGCGGTTACTCCGATAGGTCGTTATGTGAAGTAAGATATGAGGTACGTGATTAATCCTATGTGTTAAAGTAATGAATATATAAAATCATGTTTTCCTATTTACTCACCAGTTGTCATAAATCGATGCACCTGGATCCAATCTGCTTAGTTGGGGGGGGGAACGCAAATCTAGCCGTCCATACCGAATTTTATACACACCTCCACTACCTTTTTTCCCACACTTCTTTTTGCTGAGACACTATATTCTTTCTGCAAACCATGTTCGAGCTTGCTACATCTCTGATTTAGGTGCTAGTTTCTCCTCCTACGTGCCTGTTAGACTCTCAAGCAACATCATGGGAGGATCGGCTGTGAGGTATGAACCTGCAAATCTGGACAGTTTGTTGCTACACCTAGAGGCCTACCAAATATTTCTCCAGGCCAGATGGATATCGTATTTTAAAAATTTGAAGGGGTTCAATGACGACGAGGTATTGGAGTTTAGTCAAAATCTTACCGAAGGGTATTCAATGGTGAATGGGGTAAGGATTCCAGTGTCAGAAGAAATCATTGCTACTGTAACAGGGTTGCCAACAACAAGAGACCGATGGTTTAACAGAAAAACACGTCTTCCGGATGCACAAAAGGGTTTCCTCATCAACACTGAGCAAGTTCATACCAAAGGTAGAGGTGCAGATGTCAATTTCTTACCAGAGCCATGGGGGAAAGTCGTAGAATTTCTTAAAAGGTACATTACCTATGAAGGCCGATACCAAGTTGTTTATTTTTCTAATTTCATCTTATTATCACATCTGCGACATCATAAATTCATAAACATTCCTTAGTTTCTCCTCCATTCATTGCATAACATGGCTCATTTTGTAAAAAAATCCAATAACCCTAAGAACTTCATTTCTAATCACAGACTCATCAGCCTATTAATTCGCAGAGGTATGGGCATTTCCAATAACCCATTACCTACTGTAGAAGACTAGCCACATTCTATACATGCAAATATGATTGCGTCAGTTCTTGAAAACACAACCCATGGACCTCTTCCTGAGCCTCTACCCTCGGCTGCAACAACAATCCAAACCCCTACTTTCGCTACCCATAAGACGAATCAGAGAAGAAAACGCATAACCTGAAGCCATCCTAGCACCAGCCAGACAAGCCTTGACAAAATTGCATTGGCACAGCTTGTAGTTGTGGTTGAACCAACAGATGAACAACCAGTTACTAGACCAAGACATGAGTCACAGCCCTCAACCATGACAACTGTCATTAACAAACCACCCCCTGGTCCTAAACAAAAAACCCATGTTCCTATCTCTGCATTACCTAGAAAGCGAGCACGGTCAGCATGGTCCACTACAACATCAAGTCTGCCTACCTCCTTTGTTGTTGCACCGACAGTCACAGAAGACCCTCTTATTGCTACAACAACTGATCAAGTGCCTCCTATCACTACCCATGCATTCTCTCAGAAAATAAAATGTCCATTCATGGGAAAACCTCGAAAATCCCTTGACCGAATTGGATCAGTAGCAACTCAGAGCCCTCCCACTGCTGTGACAGATAATTCTACAGAGATACGAATACCTGGTTTTACTTTGTGCAAAGAACTTCAAGACACTATTCTCTCTATTCAGACTGAATGTATTGAAATCGCAGCAGAATCATCGGCTCCTCCTGATAATTCTGTGCACCACACGTCAAGTGACGATGTACAGATCATAGTAGACCCTAATAGCATAATAGCTTTGGACTTCCATCTGGACTTTGAAAATCAGAGAAAATTGGATATTGTAATCCTGGATCTAAAATAACCTCTTTCTCAACACTAACACCCTTCACTATCTCATCAAAAGATTTACCTTGTTTGATATTTATCACTTGTTCATAAATTTCCTTCAAAAATTTAAAAGAAGAGAAGCGCAAGGGTAAAGTCTGTCCACTTACCCCGAGATTTTATGCACTTTGGTCATTGCTGTCATAATTTCCATGTATAGGTTGATCATCCTGTTGGGATTGGAAATGATCTTCTTCCTCCCAATAATATGTGGCTACTTTCTTTGAAAAATCCAATGCGGTATAATCATCATCGTACCAATCAAGATCGGGTGGATCATCCATGGATGAAATGCCATTGAACATGCATATCATATCAGGAGAATCTTCCTCCATTCTGATTTTGAACTTCATTTTCAATTGCATTGTGAATTGAATACATGAAAGAATCATTATCCAAACCATGGTACCAAGGGTGATCTGTAAAATGTTTGGGAACAATGACCTTTTCTTTCTCTGAAATTAATGGAACATGATGTCTTTGAACATCAATTTCCCCCATGTTACTAATTTTGTCTATCATATCTTTAACATTGTTGGACAGGATGTCTAGCTTCACTGTTGAAGGTGTCATCCGCTTCTTTTCAGTTCTGTATTTTTCCTCTACTCTTAGCTTGGACCTTTTGTGCAGCAAATTAGCTTCTATGACAACTGCAATCTTTTGCATTTCTTCAAGGGTTGCAGTGTTCCGTTCTCTTAATTGGAATGCCATTTCTGGATCAAAGGCATCTAGGTAATGAAATTGAGCTAAACCAAGAGGTGGCCTTACATCCACAGTTATTGAATGATACACCTTCTTGAACCTAGTTGAGAACTGTTGTACCATCTCTCATGGCTTTCTTTTCAAGTGGTCATACTCTTCTAGGATGAGGAAAACATTTCCCATCATCACCCACCTATCTAGGAAAGCTTGCATGAACTACTGAAAATTTCTGATTCTTGCAACTGGAAGGTTTTTAAACCAATTTTTGACTTTACCTTGCAAAGACAAGGAAAACATCCTAATATAGACATCGTCATCTTCAACCTCATAAAGGTCCAGGAAATATTCAAACCTCTGGATGTGTTTTTCAGCATTAATATTGGCATTCTCTCCATCAAACCTGGGCAGATTATTGGTGTAATTTGCAGGGAGGTCATGGAGAATAGGAGGCAAATATAGAGGCTTGTATTGGTCTAGGGTTTTCATAGGTATAGGAGGTAAAGCAAGGGGCTTACAGCTGACTGGAATTTCAACAATGGCAGGAGATAAAGCACAAGGCTCATGTCTCACTGGGATTTCTGCAAGTGTATGAGAAATATACATGATCTACAATTTGGGGCTTAGTCTCTTGAGGCTCATGAGTTAGCAGGTGTTCAATGAAATCTTCAGCAATGTACTTTTGATCAGGCTTAGAATAAGATAGAACATAATTACATATAAAACCAAAGATGTCTTGAATGCAATTTGGGCTTGAGTACCTGATATTTCTAGGCTGCTTGGTCATGCTTCAGGTTCTTCCTCTAGTGGAGATTTGATTTGGCACTGTCTGGAGCTGATTGAAGTCACTAGATGAATGATCTCAGCCTTCTTGTGTCTGGTCACTATCCACCATTAGTGATTAGATCTGGAACTTTGAAGTGTACTACTGGGGAAAGTTCCCCAGCATGGTCGCCATTTTGTTATCACTCTGTAATTTTCCCAAGGCTGAGGAAGCAATCACAGAGGCAACATCAAAACCACTTCGAGTCTTGGATCTATCCCTCCAAGACTCAGAGATGGATCTCTCTATCTGTTATAACTTTGTTGGAAATAAGATATTAGGCTAGTTATGTAGAATGTGGGTTCGTTTAAGGATTTTGAATTAGTTTGGTTGAGACATAAAAGGATCATTGGGAAAAATGGAGTCAAATATTAAAGACGAATGAAAAAATAAATAACAGAGACGTATGTAACTAGGCAAGACAGTCACATCAGTGGATTTTTATAATTTGTAAGATGGAGAGAGGAAAAGATCAGAGGTCATTTCAAATGTAGAGCAAAGCTTATCTGAATTCTGCATTCAATATTTAGAAGAAAACATAAACATTGTCTTTAATCCAGATCAGGGTGTCCTTGACAAATCCTGAGCATACTCTTCTTATAAGAAATGAGAACAAAAAAACAATATGATAAACCAGGGAATAACAATTTACATCAGAGACACTTCACCACAGAAAATGACACAATAATATGGAAACAAGGTCTTTGTATTCATTCATAACAGTCAATTAAAGCCTGTGAGCACTTTTACATTTTTATCATCCCAAGTCCAACCCCTTTTTTTTTAAGAGTCATAGGCTTTATAGCCTTTACATAAAAACTCAAGATCCTATAAAAATGCATCTGAATTACTTAAAATAGAATAAAATCAAACTAGTATGATATGTAAAATCTAGTCCTGATTTAAGGTTTAAAACTTTATCAACTAAATCTCCAACCATATTCGACAGCTTCATCAATATCTGATATCTTCAATAATTGTCAAAGTGATGACAAGGCACTTTTAAAATCCTGTTTTGACAAATAGGCATTTTTTACCAAAATTGAAAAGCCACTTAACCTTATTTCCTTAGCAACTGCCTAAAAAACTGGAAAGGGATGGTGATCTATATCCTTTAAACTTTTATCTTTTATTTGGAACTTCTTCCAAATGATATGAAACCAAAAATCTTCAATCTAAGAAAAAAGATGAGCATTCTGATATTTTCTATGCTTTCGGTGGCTTACAGGTATAAAACAGAGTAGGATTAGTTGTTGAAAGTAGAGCTTTCAGCAGCTAACAACCCCTTGAGAAAAACGAATAAGCTGCCGAAAACCATTGAGTTTTCCACAACCATTCAAAACTGCAAAAATGGATTTTCTTCGATCTACCTACTCCTTAGGATCTTCATTTAGGTTCTGAGCAACTTCATCTAGGGCTTCTAAATCAATATGTTCTCTTGGCTTCGGATTTTTAAGCCTTAGTTTGATCCTTAAAACTCTAACCATTTTAAGCAACTTACGATTCTCCTTGAGCATTTTTTTATTCCTCTTATGTTCCTTTACATGCATTTTAGATAACCTTTAAAAACAGTCTCTTACCTCATATGATGTGTTTCTTATAGTCTGGTTTTGGGATTTAATGACCTTCTCAAGCAACTTCATCTCTGATATCTCTTCTTGAAGATTTTCAATCTTTGATGATTTGTTGACCTTGTTGTGTCTGCTTGTTGATGCTTCAGGAATCTCCAGGTCTGGAACCTCTGGTAAAAAAGGTGCTTCATCAAGAGCATCTTTCTCAGGAATCTCTCCTTCCACTAGCTCTATATCCTCCTATGAATCTGTATAAGGCAGATTCAAATTTTTTTACCAGAGGCACTAGTTTTTCCTTCTGTAGCTTGGCTGAAATCAAGCATCTTTTTGGCTTTTTTGGACTCGGAAGAAGAAGTTGGATCCTCTACGATTAGTGGGAAAATGGCTATTCTTTTCCTTTTATTGATCTATGGTGTTGAAGACTTGATGGATGAAGTTTTATTTTTGTCCTTGGGTTGGGTTTCTGCCTCAAATTCACCCCAGAAAAGAAGATGCTCCCAAGTCTTATTACTCCTCTACAATTATTCAAGCACTATGAGTTTGATAAGGCTATGATGGGAAAGTCTACCCTGCACCTTGTTGGGTTTGGCCTAGACCTGGTGTGTCATTTTTGTCAAGATTCTGTGAAGGTAGAAGGGTAGATTCAAAGGGAATCTACCTGTGAAGTGGTTCATAATCTTGAAATGGTAGAACATTACTCTACCATATCTCCCTTCACATGTGATGTATACCCGAATTGCTTTGAGAAAATGTTGCCACTTTTCTTCCAAGTAGGATCTAGGTATGTCTTTCTTCCATATGACACATTTGTGTTCAGGCTTGAGATAAGACCTGAACTCAATGTCCTTGATAATGGTTGACTTGAACCATCTTTCACCTGTCCTAGGAATCTATGTTGTTGCTGCAACAATTGCTTCATTAACCTGCACCTCAATCGTTCCCACCTTGGCCTTGGCTCCATCAAAGGTAAATGCAAATGCCTCAGCCACTCCTTGGTGAAAACCTTGTAGTTTTTCACAGTATCTGTAGCAACCAGCGTTTCTGAACATATGGAAAATCTCAGGGTGAGATTCCAAATAAGCTATATCATTGAGCTATTTCCTGAGTGGATCTCCTCCCTTCTTCATCTGTAAAACAATGTCAACACCTGCAATACAATGGAATCAGGTTTTGGGAGACAAAAACACTAATGGGGGATGAATTAAGGCTCAGCAAAAACAAATGTGAAATATGCGAGATGTTTCAATGGAAAAATGCCTTTTGAAATACATTTGGCAAACAAAGGGTTTCAAATCATAATGGTATTTTTGTACTCGATCGGGAGAGAAAGAGTGGGCCACGTGACTATTTGAGTGAAATAAAGAATGCAAAGGATATCGGATTATGGGAGATCCGAAATAATGGCAAGAGTCTTTGATTTGATAGGTTTACGGTTAATAAAACACCATCAAAAATCATTATAACCAAACATGGATCGCCCAGATCGCAATATGATCTCCTTCAGTTCTTTTCGGCCGCTAATAAACCATCATGGCGCACGTACTTGACGTTTGAAAACTTTAATTTGACGTGTTAACCATTTACAGTCTTTTGTACTTTCTGCATCTTAGAGCGCCCTGCAACTACTATCTTAGCTGCCGAAAGTAAAAGCTTTTGGTGGTTTACAGAGCATTGAAAACTACTCGTTAGCCACTGAAACCTGTTTTTTGAGATTCTTTTACATTTGAAGTACAACCTCAAGTTCTTGAAAAGATAAGTCTAGAACTTAATTTAAAGACTCTAAAAATTTCAAATATTATTCATCTAATGACCATCCTATCACCTAATGACATAAATTTGAAAATTTTATTTGAGTATATAACAAGCCAGCAAGCCAAGGACTTCATCATGAAACCCACGAACAATATATGAATCGTCAGATCTCCTATCGGCAGAGGACACTAACACCGTGACTTCAGAACTTCAGGCTTCGACATTCATTACACCTGCATACCCCAAATCTATCGAACGTCAAATTTCCAAAAAATTGAGGACTGACAGATCAATGGTCCTCCTTCTCTGTTTAGGTCTACGATTAACGGATTTTTTCGGGACTCCAACTTCAGCGGATTTCGCATTAGAGCACAATAATTATTCTAAATGTCGAACTACCAAACCGGTCCACGTCACTTCAGGTGACGTTATCATGCCGCGTCACTCCAACACTCTGGATCTTTGTAATTTGGAAGACTTTACCTTATAACACTTAAAAATACCTGAACGTCGAACTGGTGAATACAATGATCCCCAAAGCTCGGCTATCAACCAATTAATGTAGTGACACATAGCCCCACTGATGGGTGACATGTGCCAAGTCCCAAATGGTAATAAGGGCTTGTCAAAAGTACAAAAAAAGTGACATGTGGCAAACTTAGGGTAGGTCCACGTCACCCTAGGTGACGTCATCATGCCATGTCATATCCAGCGCCTCAAGAATTCAAAACTTTGGGCTTCGAAAGATTCCACTCCCACACACCTTATAACTCCAGAATGTTGAACTTTCAAATAGGTCCACGTCACTCCGACGCTCTGGGACTTCGAAGCTTCGGGCTTCAAAGGATTTTGTTGGTAAACACCACACAACCCCCAGACTACCAAAATTTTGAACATTGCTTAATCTACGGACACATGTCCCTCAAAATGGACGGTCCAAATTAACTCTGGAGTTCAGTACTTTGGAATATTTCCTCTTGGAAACTTAAGGATTCACTTCTCCCAGAGTGTCGAACCTCTGAAATGCCATGAGATCTACGAATCACCTCCTGATCTTTGCTTGGTCTAACGAATCTGATCTTTCCTTGGAAAAATCCAATGGTCAAGCACTTATCCTAGTGATCTACAATGTAGGTCCACTCCAGAAATTTGATGCTCCAGGGATTTTTCCTCTTTATGACAAATAACTTCAAACAATTGGAGTGGTGAAGTTCGCAGGACTTTGGTGCTTAACCACCATGGAACTTTTTTCCAAATCTGACGGTTTTGAAGGGTATGCCTTCTTTTGAACAGATCATATGACTCAAATTTGAACTTTGTATCCCAATACCATGGTTGTTGTGGTTACTTCTCAACCACTTCTCTTGATCTTTCCATTACCACCCAAGTGTTCTCTCAGTGCCCTTTTGGCACTCTGTAACTTCCATTTACTCATACACAGCCCATCCAGGTTTAGTGTTGAAACCATGGGCTCTGATACCAATTTGTAACACCCCCCCATCCTCCCAAGCTTGAGGCATCCTACTACAAAAAACATTATTACTAAGCTTCTGATAAGCAAAATGTAACATACCCATCCATATTATACCTACTAGGATATGGCACACATAAACTCTTGCGGAGCATAATACATATATAATTTAACATACAATTACATTTTGCTAATATACAAATTAATGTAGAAATAGCAGTAAGCCTACACATACAACATATACATGCAATACTTATAAATATTAGACATGTACAAATAGACAACATGTAAATGAACATAGAAATGGTACTTATCTTTTTGTAAAATACCACCAACTACGTGCAGACCTTCCATGAACCTGCCAACCATATACCACAATACTCATCATTCTCTGCAGTGGTTCACCCCCGAGCTAGGACTAAAATCCACCTGGGTAAAGGGATTCCTAGACTAGGATGAGACAATGGGATGTTACACAGTACATTAGAAAGGATTCCCTCCTAGGATACAACTTACTCACATAACTCACAGCCTCTCATTCCCCACATACATGTCCCACCCCAGGATGTATACACCTTCATTGTTCAACAGTCCATCGGTTTCTCCACTTCCTTTTCAGGGCTTCAACAACAGGCCAGATAGGAATTCTCAGAGAAATATAGTTGTTGTTGGGCTCCCTCCAGGAAAAATCACTTCCCAGTAACCTCTCTCACCTGGAGAGAGTTTATCACGGGCCTGAGAACCTACTTCCTCTTTTCCAGCAAAATCTCTCACTTGGAGAGAGTTGATCACAGGCCTCACAACCTGCTTCTTCAATCCACGGGCCTAACCACCCACCTCTTCAGTCTCGCTTCTAGTCAACCAGCAACGGGTTCAGGTGAAGTCAGAAACAACATTCAGCTAACACACCGGTGACGGAAACAATAATTTCCTTCAAGTTTGGAATAGGCGCTGCTAATAACAAAAACATTTAGCATAGACTCAGGTAGGTACGGGTGCATTGTGCCATCCAAGAGGAATACGGGTTCCATTCATCACAAAAAAATACAGGATATAGCTCCAGAAATGTGTGCGGGTTTTAGAGGTACGTGCATGCTCAGAGGTCAACAATGGAGGTAATCGCTCAGTGCATGAGTGGGTGCCTGGGGAGCTTTCCATAAATGGAAGCAAACCCCCAAGAATTATGAGTTTTCCAAATATAATTGCATGTCCCAAATCAGATACTTGTCCTCATGAAGTTTCATGAGCTCCACTTAACATTCGTTCCCTTCCCACAGAAACTTATGATAACATAGGTTATGTCCAACCTTATTTTTTAGGAAATAATAATATAATATTATTCCCATGGAGATAATCCCTCAAGCTCATCCCTTTCCCTAGCCTCTTAGCCCCATCCCTTTCGCTACCTCGTGGAGCTTAGTCCCCCATTCTCTTTTATTGTGGTCGATATACACACATTGATATATTTATATTATTGATATGAGTATTTACATATACAAAAACAAGCTCTCTTGCCTTTAGCATCTAGGCTCTCCAATATAATCATCACATAAGCCTCCTAGCTTATAATCACTTGGCTCACCAACCTACAAAACATATTTACATTCACAATTACAACTGGGGATCGGTCTTGGGATATTACAATAGGGAAAGAATGTTTGAGTACTACAACACTATATTGGATAGAAACCAAGTTAGAGACTTGGCTATTTTAAAACAAGAACTATTGTCAATTTTTAGGGATCCTCGAAATGGACAACAACTACCTTTGACAAAAAAACAAATTTATATTGACTGGTGTATCCATCCACAGATTAGTCAAAACTGGATGGATAGGTGGTATATGGTTTTTGGTAAACCTCCCTGCCATAACAGGGAATTTCTCTTATATATTTTGAGAAAATTGTGGGAGTAATTTATTTTGGGTCACCATGTCAACTACTTTGACATGGGTGAGATCCAAGGGGTGGGTCAAGGGTCTGGACAGGACTAAGAACATGTCAGGAATGATCCCATGTTAGGTCCCCTTCCCCCCAAGAAAAGGACTAACCCCCCTACCCAGCATCATCGTGTTGCATAGATATTGCAACATGTACAACAAGTTATTTCATCATTGAACCAAAGCCTAGTGCAACATGGAAGCCTTGTTGCACTCTCTCGGCAGGAGGTGATTATCGATGACATTGATAGAGGGGTCAAAGCTTCACCCCGCACAAAAACGTTTAGTGAGGAGAGGGCACATGGACATAGAAGTCATCCATGTGAACCTCATATATGCTCGAGATGTGGGAAAACCTACTATGGTCCTATGGAGGCCAGTGGAAATCATATCTTCATAGAGGAGGTCAGCATCTTAACCATCACTATGTTCTTAATTGTTATATATATATGTTGTATTCTATGTATTTATATCGATATTTTATTGTATGTTGTTTTGTAGTTTTTGCATCCATGTAGCAGACCCTCTGCACCCATGGATGCATTAGTTCCTATATCCACCATTGATGCAGTAGTAGAGGAAACTTTCTCATTGGGTGTAGACCATAAATAGGTATGTGTCACATTTGATAAATTCACCATAGTCATTTCTTTATTTCATGGCATCCTCAAATTTGTAATGTTCTTGTGTTTCTACAGGATGTGGGAGAAGGTGATGTCGAGGAATGTCCATCTGGGATGGACAAGTCACCTGCATCACAAGTATCATGTGTAGAGTTAAATATGGGATGGAAAATTCACCTACATCATGGGTATCATGTTGCATTATTTTCAAAACAAACATGTCCTAGTGTATGTATGCCATATGTCTCAATCACCTGGCATTATTTTCAAGACAAACACTACCTAGTCTACTACCTTCATTGAATCCCAAGATAATCTTCATCACTTCTGTTTAGTCTACCTTCCACCACATGTGGAAGTCCTCATTGGTATGATTAAGTGGTTTTACAACATGTTCTGATTGGTCTTACAACCTATCCATATTCATACATTTGCATGTTCGATGCCAACGGTTCAATTATAAAAAATCCGATGTTTTGTAAATTACTCTCTTTTAATTTTTAATTTAGAGAGATCTTCAACATAACACTCTCATTGTCGTTTGCACAGCTATGGCCAAACTATGTGTGGGTTCTCTTTTGTTGATTTTGGCACTCTCAAACCAATTTAATGAGCCAAGATATTTTAGGTATTAATATTGATGTTTAAGTTGTTTTTAGTTAATGGTATTAATATTGAAGTTTTTGTTATTTTTAGTTAATGGATTTTTTAAATGAGCCAAGATATTTTAGGTATTAATATTGATGTATTTGTTATTTTTAGTTAATTTTTTCTTTAATATACTAATGTGAAAAATTCATGGAAAAATAATACCATAACATTAAAAAACAAGTTATTGTTGCTACATGTTCATATGAACAAGTTATTTATTTATTTATTCAATGGAAACACCCCTAATTTCATTCATCACTAAATTTTTCAAGAGAACCTTTGTTATATCTATACATTCAACAACTTCCAAATCATGATTTATAATGTTGGTTCCATGAAATGTGGGGGTCGTTGGGAAAATGTGCACCTGTGAATCAATCATTATAACCTAAAATACCATGTGTTTTCTATTGACATGGGCGGTTGCAACATTGTTTTGGGTGTTGAATGGATACACACTAGGCCCTATCATCATGGAATTCAAGAAACTATATGTGATATTGCAACAATTGGAAAATGATACAAGTTTTGAGGCACATGACAGGTTCCCCCAAGATTATAAGTTCACATCGAATGGATAAACTCCTTAAAACATGGCATTGTAGCCATCTATATTTGAGAAAACAATCTCACTTTCCATTGTGCTTTCTGAACTTTATGCTTCACCAATAGAAAGGCATTCTATCTTTCAAAAAACATATGAATAGATCAAGCATTCATTTTCTAGGAAGGCATGAAGTAGGACATATGCACTTTTTTGGCCAACTATGATGCTTCCCAATGAAAAAATGGAGAAATAATCAAAACTCCAGGAATAGTACAACCTCTCCCTATTTCACCTGTGATAAGGACCAATACTTCTATGGATTTCATTATTAGATTAGAAAAATATAGCAATAAATTATCCATCATGGTTGTGGTCGATCGCCTTTTCAAATATTCTCATTTATGTTTTTTCCAACACCGATTCAAAGCATCCACAATGGCTCAAGTTTTCACAGAAAATATATTTAAAATCCATGGAATTCCCCACTCTATTGTCTCCGACTGTGATCCAAATTTCACAAGAAACTTCTAGCAAGAATTGTTCAGGATCAAGGGAACCCAATTACATCTCAGCATGACCTGTCATCCCCATATTGATGGTCAAATAGAAGTTTTCAACAAGTTCTTTGAAGTATATTTGAGGTGATTTGCATCTGACTAACAATATCAATGGGTTAAATGGTTACCACTAGCTAAATGGTGGTACAATACATATTACCATGGTGCTACTCGCATAACTCCTTTTCAAGCAGACTATGGTCAAAATCCACCCTATGTATTATCTTACCTACCCGGTATCTTTAAGTTCCAAGAGATAGACAAAACCATTACAGTCTGAGATGACATTCTATGTACCCTCAAAGAGAATTTGGTCATGGCTTAGAATCACATGAAGAAATAAGTCGATCATTGTTGTTCCGAACACCATTTTTCTAAAGGGGGTCAAGTGTTCCTTTTGGTACCTTACATGCCATTTTTGTTGTTATTTGTTAGTGCCAACCACCAAAGTTTTTTTCTACTAAGATGGTACGTATTTCTCAATCAAGGTCCCCTTTTGAGGAGAGGATCCTTTGTTGATTTGGTAGTCAACTTAGTTGGTAAGGGAGGTCCAGGGAGTTTGATCTTAATTCTAGTAGCTTTGATTCTCTTATTTTTTATCTCTCTTGATGATTCTTCTATTTCCTCTTCTACTTGCCACTATGAATTCTCTCTAGGTCAGTTTGCAGCCACTTTTCAACTGTGATTTATTTTTTAGTGCGTTTATTATTATTTATTTTTCTATGTAAACAACTTCTATGTATTGGGGCCCAACACTTAATTCTAGTACTTTCTTCATTTTTCATTCCTACTCCCTAGTGAGATCCCCTTTCCTATCATCCTCCACTGTGAGGACTTGTTGGGATACCTTCTCTTTCTTATTATTCAACTATGGTTCGTCAAAATCAATCTAGTCGACATCACCTTCGACAAGAGAATCCAAGTCATCTTTAGTCGACTGGATGTCAAAGTTGACTTCCTCCTTCCTTTATGTTTTTAGTGGTTTTTCGACCAACTCTTTTATTTTCTAGGGACTTTGTGGTCGAACCTGCTTATACCACAAAAGGGATTGTATATACTATTACTTTGTGTTCCTCCTTCACCTCTCCATTCTGGAAAGGCATAACTATTTGAGAGCTAGTCTACTTGGCCATCAGTGGAAATGGTGTGATTGTAATCGAATACCTTGATATTTCATTAAAAATCTCCTCGATTGTGGGATAATATTCAATATCCTTAGTTTCCCCACCTACTCCTTGTGCATACTAGACTTTGGTGAAGTGAAACCTTAGTTGGACATGCACTGATGTGGGTAAATATATTCTTATATTTTTGGAAACTCTCCACTTGCTAAGGAGCCAATCCCTTAATATTCGCTTTACAACATGTAGCAAAGAACTAGAAGTTCCACATGGTTGGTGTGTTGGGTAGGCTAAAGGTAAATTCAACTGGACTCACTTGTGACATGAAAAACCAAATCAACATAGATGGATACATAATTTCCTTCATTTTTTCTTGACACTGGTCATAATGTGTTCTGAGGATGCAGGCCATGTGTTTTCCACACTTAAAAAATTTTCCCACCTTGACTATCTTTCTGATATCCTCAAACATGTGCATATTCATGTCTGAGGCTTGACAAGAACTAGTCTAGTATAGGGTGACTATTATGCATGTCCATTTGACACGTGTTTCCGGCACTTGGTTAATTACTAACCCATTGAAGGTTTTTGCAGTAGTTCCTCTAGTGAAATTTTAAATCCAGTCCAACATATCATTTTTTTTGGGTATGTCTTCTCCCTTAACTGATAATATGGTGATTTGTTATATTAGGCCATTCATGGTATCTATGGGATGGTCAAGACAAATTTCCACCTTGTGGTATCAACTTACGATGAACTTGATTATTTTTATGTATATCCACATGTTTAGGTCAATTCCTGCTTCCTAAATTTTCCTCCCCTTCTCTATTTTCCCAACTTCTTCTGTCCATTTCTTTTCCCCCTTCTATACTTAACCAAATTCCCCTTTTTCTTTTGTCCCTTCTTTTCTCCCTTTCTAGTTTTCATACTTAGTCATTTTTCCAAAACAACGGGTTCGCAGGTTCACGGGTTGGTGGACTCACGGATCCACATCTCCATCCACACTTTCACATCATGAATCCGACCGCCACATAATTTTATACTTATCCGTTTATGCAATCGTGGGTTCCTGAGTTGGTAGGTTCCAAGATTTCATGTCCCTCATTCCGTGAACTACATTTTATACCCAAATGGTCTCTGATCTACATTTTAACCATTGGACTCCCCGGTCTCCTAAGTACCTCATATCTCTTATATTGAGTCCGACCAACCGTGTTACAACACTTAGCCAATTATCAACCTTCTGTAATGACAGGTTCATGGGTTCCCAAGTTGGCGAGTTCACAAAATTCCCAAATGTTATTTGCTCTTGTCCATCCCCGCCACCTTCGCGCTTTTCGTAATACACATTTAGTATGATTTAATGCTAATAAATCATCATGCAGGTCCATTAAATATTTTCATTAATAGGCTAAGTTATTGAGGAGAATTCTTATTAAACCACATTAAAGCATGATTTGCAAGAGATTATATTATATATCTCAAGCGCTCATTTCAAATATTATCTGGATTAAAGGAATGCTCTCATCGACTTATGGTGGCAATAGCTCGACAACAATTCTGCAAAGATACTTTGAACATTTTTGGAAGAGAGGACCATAACTTTCAGTGTTCTAGAGCATACTCTTATTATTCATCTCTTTCTGCTTAGAAGGAAGTAATTTGGATGTCCGGAATTACTCATGTAGGTTGTGTTCCTGAATTTTTTGAATGCAAGCAGTTGGTTTGTTGGTGCGTTGAGAAGTATATGCCAAGTCAGTGGATGATTCAACTCCAAGACCATTGTCCCGTCTCTCTTTCGCCTCAAGTATTCTGTAAAATCTTGAAACTCCCAGAGCCAACACTCACCTTCAAAGGTGAAGATTGCAGGGACTTCTTGAAAAAACACGACAATGGCCTGGATCTCTTATCTGATTTTTTGGAGAATCTAGCAACCATCCCTAAAGATATTACCAAATTGCAAGTCATCTTGTTCAAAAATCCATTTCGGAAAACTGCCTCGTTATTTACCAGAGTCATAAGCCAAGAAAATACTGCAAGCATTTCCCATATGATTCTTTACATATTATATTTTATTGTCAAGGAGTGATAATCATAGTAAGTTTACCCTGATCACATCCTTCTTTTCTTTATCAAGTCCTTCATCCAGTTATTCCACCTCTTTTACTACAAAGGTTTAACCGAAGACTGATAACTCCTTTTTTTTCTTCTTACCAGGTCTTGCTGATCCTTCTACCGCCCACCGTATTCTTCCTAAAATCTTATTTTTGTATTTATTTTCTTTATGGTCCATGGGATCTCCAATCCCAATCTTTAATAAAAACACATTTTTAATTTTGGAGAATATGTACTAAACTATATATTTTTTATAAATTTAAAGAGAGTTATTTTGGGAACAATCTTGATTGTACTTTGTAACCCAGTTTTCTTAATATAAAGTATTTGAGATTGATATATCATTATATTTATTTGAGCTTCCCATGTACCACTGTGTCAAAGTTCTCTTATGCATGTGGGCCATTTTATTTTACATTTAATGTGGTCAAAAAACTTTACTTTTAAAACTATGATGGATGTGAGGAAATTTTGCTTATTTGCTTTAAATGTGTGAATGTGTGTGGCTCCTAGTCCATTCTCAGGGACTTTCTTAAAAAATAAAAAATAAAAACATTTTCTCTCTTGTTGTTTTATATTTCTTTGAAATACCACTGCGGACTTCTGTCAAATCCCATATTTTGAATATTTAAAAATCTCAAGAAAATATAATAGAGGAGTACTGCCTCTATAAAAACGTAGAGGGATTTACATCCTCATGAGGTTGTCGTTTCGGTCCTAACATATTCAAGCGTCAAAAATTTTGGCAACCATTCTGGGGAATGAACTGAAATTTGGAACCTGGCCTGAAGTTTTGAAAGAATAAATGACTTTTCCCCAGGGTGATCAGCCCCATTTGGAAATCGGATTGAATAATCAATGAAGCATTTTACATCAGTTGTACAATATGGTAATAACAACATTCGAGACTCGATAAGAGTTAGAAATATCCCGGAATATATTTTTCCAAGAAGAAGAAAGAGAAATCTTCCAAAGACAAAGGAGAGAGGAACGACAAGACCGAAGAAATCAAAGGTTAGCTAGAGCATCACAAGAACAAGGTTGGGATTGAAGTTGGATGAATATAAAGGACCTATTACCAGAAGTAAGAGTAGGCAACTCTTTATTCTTAGAAGTGAAAATCCTATCCCTGGAATGTCTCCAAACATGGAAGAAAGAAATGAACAACCCCGAGGCGAGCATCATGAGGAGAGACAAGGAGGTGGAATAGATGCTGCAAGAAATCAAGCAAACCCAGGATTTGAAAATCGAAGGAGGGTAAAAGATTCCCCTCTAAATATTATAGGTGTGCAACATGATCTCCCTGTTCTCCCTAAGGGAACCTTAAAATAATTTTCTGGAGACGGAGCTATAGATGCAACGAGGCATCTGCAATTATTTCTTGATGTCTGTGATTTTCACTGTGTTGAGTATGATGATGTTATGGTAAGTGATGCAGGAGCATCGTTCACTCATCAAGCGAGCCAACGCGTGGAGCAGGAAGAACAGCTGGATAGCACCAGCACACATTTTGAAATTCTTTGGGATTGTTGCGCCGCTCTTTTATGAAGCTATCCATAAAGAAGCGCACTTGTATTGTATTATAGATAGGGAGGCATTTATTAGTTTTAATGCTGTTAGATAGGAATTGATTGTAGATTTGATAGTTGTGGAATTCGAGAGGGAAAACGGGATATAGACACCCTCCTTTGTATATTGTATCATTCATTCATTCAGGAGAAAGAAGAGAAGAGCAAGCAGAGAACTTGTGGAGAGACCTCATGTATAGATTGGATTAATAGAAAGAGCTTTGACTCAATTTTCATGATTGGTGTGGTTTTCTCTGCGTATATTCTTATGTGCTTGTGAATGTTTGTTTTCCTTGTATGCAATTGCTTTGAATATGCTTTGCATGTGACTTTAGAGGATTAATTGAAGTCTGGAAGAGAGGAGAATGTGTTTCAATTGTTTCTCTGTCTGAGCCAGGAGATTCCTGCATAGAGTGTAGTTGAATTCCTCCGCATAGAGTGCGTTGAGGAGGCTAGATAGTTGAACTTTTATTCTCATCTGCCCAGAAGTTGATTTGGGTTATTAGAGCCATGCAGGAGAAGTGCAGGCTGGATGTGAAGTCTCGGTGATGATTCTGAACTCAAGAGAATGGAAGATTTCTACTGCAGGTGAGTGCACGAAATCTGAAGGGTCCAGCACTTTGGGAGTTGTTGGATGTCTGTTGAGAAAGTTCGTGGGTGAAACCTCTAAAGTAGCTAGATAAATCAAGCTCAGGAGGGATAGTTTCCGCTGTGAACACTATGGGAATAGACCTAGGAGAAGTTCCAACTTGAAAGGAGATTTAGAGCAGAGAAATATCCACACGAAGGAGAATAGACGGACAGGGTTCGCAGAAGGAATTCGCAAAATCCCGCTGACCGTCAGATCATGGAGAAGTTGTGGGGAAGTTAACCCGTAGACGTAGGAAGGAATCAAGAGCCATCGCATATCAGCATATCAAGGTTTTCTAGAGCAAGAGTCGCATGCTTGTCGGAATCACGAGTAGCAATTTCCCGAATTGATAGAAACCATTGATTTCCATGGGACAGGTGGTACGAGATCCCGAGAGGTCAGGATTCGGCATTCAGCAGTTCCCATCTCAAAGGAATTTTGATCAGCGAAATCGCGATTCCCGATCGTACGAAAGGAGGAGGCGACATGATGCGGGACAGTGCACGTGCCATCGGGGATCGAGATTCGGGGAGTTGCAAAGGCAGCAAACCGCAACATCATAAGTGTCGATTTCCCGATAGGGAAATCCCCGACGCATCGGAAATGTTGGCCATTGACCATCGGGGTTCGGGGTTTTAAATAGCACGAGGACATGCACACAGGGTTCGCAATAGAGCCAACGCCGATTTCCCGATTTGCGAAGGGGAGATCGCTAAAGGAGATACCTGTGGGTAATAAACTTCCAACGAGGGAGTTGGAAGAGTCTTTGACTCTTCGGGCTTGAGAACGGAGAAGGTCCTGGTGAGAGTGGGTTAGACCGTGAGGGTCGCGACCGTGCTATCAAGTGGTGTCAGAGCAGGCATCTTTTGCTTCTATAGCAGAAGGGGAACAGGAGAATACACCATGCCGCCTAGAAGAGAGAGGAAATCGCCTGATCGTGAAGACAGGGATTCCCGAAGGAGAGGAAGGCCGGCAGGGAACCCAGAGATAGAGAGACAGATGCGAGATCTCCGAGCAAGGCTTGAGGAGATGGAGACAGCACAGAGACGTGGAGTCGACGCTGGAGAGTTCAGTGATTCCAAAGTGGAAGAGGAAGCTGGACATGATGCAGAAGAAGTGACAACAGAGGATGCTTCAACCGAGCAGTTGATTAGAGCCATATCTAGGATGAGTTCGAAGATGAAAATGAACATTCCTGTCTATGAGGGGAATTTAGATGCTGAAGAGTTGTTGGATTGGATCCGAGCACTCGACACCTACTTCGATTATGAGGATATCGAAGAGGACAAGAAGGTAAGGCATGTTGTTACCAAGCTAAAAGGACATGCAGCCTTATGGTGGGATGAGTTGCAGGTGGATAGGCACTGCAAAGGAAAATAGAAGATCAAGAGCTGGGATAGGATGATCGCTAAGATGAAAGCGAAATTCATCCCCAGAGACTACCAGATCACACTGTTCAGGCGAATGCAGAACCTGAGACAGAAGTTGATGACGGTGAAGGAGTACACCGAGGAGTTCTACAGGCTCAACATTCGAGCGGGCCATCGAGAGAGTGATGATGAAAAGGTGGCGAGATACCTGAATGGGTTGAGATATGATATTCAAGATGAGTTAAGCATGCTAACCATCAGGACGGTGGAAAATGCTTACCAAATGGCTCTGAAGGCCGAGGAGAAGCTGAGCCGCAAGTAGGGACAGCGAGGGAGAGGTAGGAGTCAGCCTCGAGGCAAAGCAGTTGCCCAAGAAAAACCACAGAAGCCCAAGGAGGAATGGAGGAAGCCTCAGAGTAAGCTGGAGAGAGGTGGAACCTCACAGCAAAGGAAGCAATATGCTGAGCCGAGGAGGCAACAGACTGATCAGCGAGGAGATTATGCTGATGCAAATATTCTTCCTCGTACCAGAGGTTAAGGCAGAGGAAGAGGAGGAATCATCACATGTTTTACATGTGGAAAGGACGGACATAAAGCTGTTGATTGTCTAGATAGGAAAATGGACAGAGGAGAAGCTCACGTCACTGAGGCGCAGAAGCGTGATGCTGAGAATGAAGATGCAGACAGTGGAAGATCGTTGGGGATGCATAAAATCCTTTTGAAACCTGAGAAAGAGGCGGAAAGCTCAGTGCAGAGGAGCAGACTGTTCAGAACGGCTTGCACAGCCAAGGACAGAAAATGCAAGGTCATAGTTGACAGTGGGAGCACTGATAATCTTGTTTCAACCGAGATGGTGGAAAAGCTGGAGCTGGAAACAACTAAGCACCCGAGTCCATATAAAGTCTCGTGGTTACAAAAAGGACACCGGGTAAGTGTCACTAAACAATGCTTAGTTAAATTCAAGATAGGGAATTACCATGATGAGATTCTGTGTGATGTTATTCCCATGGATGTATGTCATATATTGCTGGGTAGACCATGGCAGTATGACAGAAATGTTGTTCACGATGGGAGGATGAACACATACACTTTGGAAAAGGATGGGAGAATCCATAATTTGCTTCCGATAAAAGATAAAGAAGTGAAGCCAGAAGTAAACAACACAATACTTCTCATGAGCGGGAAGGAACTTCTCACGGAGATAGAGAAGAAGGAAGATCCACAATTCTTTGTGGTCAGGAAATCGAGAATTGTCCTGACTGACACAAGAGTGGACGATTTGCCGGATGAGATTCAGGAACTGTTGGGAGACTTCGTTGATATCATCGTGGAAAAACTACCTCGTTCATTGCCACCGATGCGAAGTGTGAGTCACCATATTGACCTCATACCAAGAGCAAGTTTGCCGAAAAAGGCAGCGTAGAGATTGACACCTCAGGAGAACGAGGAGGTCAAAAGGCAGGTACAGGATCTACTGGATAAAGGACTGGTCAGAGAGAGTATTAGTCCATGTGTTGTTCCGACAGTACTAAGTATGAAGAAGGATGGAGGCTGGAGGATGTGTACAGACTCCAGAGCGATAAATAAGATCACCATCAGGTACAGATTTCCACTGCCAAGAATGGACAATCTGATGGATTGCCTGAGTGGGGCAAATTATTTTTCAAAGATTGATCTCAAGAGCGGATACCATCAGATTCGCATGAGAGAGGGAGATGAATGGAAGACAGCATTCAAAACAAACGAAGGTTTGTACGAATGGTTGGTCATGCCATTTGGCTTGACAAATGCGCCGAGCACATTCATGAGACTAATGAATGAAGTCCTGCGGGAGTTCATCGGGAAGTTTGTAGTCGTATATCTGGACGACATACTGATTTTCAGTAAGACAAGAGTTGAACATTTGGAACATTTATCCATTGTGATGAGAAGACTACAGCAAGAGAAGCTGCTGATCAATTTGAAGAAGTGCTCGTTTTTGCAGACGGAACTCATTTATTTGGGTTTTGTTATCTCGGCGAATGAGTTGAAAATGGATCCTGAGAAGGTGGAAGTAATCAGGAATTGGCCATCACCCAGGAATGTTTTCTAAGTGAGGAGTTTCCATGGACTGGCTAGTCTCTACAAGAAATTCATTAGAAATTTCAGTGGAATTAGCGCCGCAATGATGGACACAGTGAAGAAGCGGCATAAAGTTTTTCACTGGACAGCAGAGGCTGAGAGAAGCTTCAATCTGTTGAAGCGGAAGATAACAGAGCAACCAATTCTGGTATTTCCTGATTTTCAGAAGACATTTCAGGTGAAATGTGATGCCAGTGGGTATGCTGTTGGAGGGGTCTTGAGTCAGGATGACAAACCTGTTGCATATTTCAGTGAGAAGCTGGACGACGCAAAGCTGAAATACTCCACATATGACAAAGAATTCTATGCCATCATGCAGGCATTAAAGAAGTGGAGGCATTACTTGATACCCAAGGAGTTCGTTCTGTATAGTGATAATCATGCATTGCAGTTTGTAAGTCAGTAGGAGAAGCTGAATCAAAAGCATGCGAAATGGGTAGAGTACATGCAAAATTTCACATTTGTCATTAAGCACATTTCAGGGACTACTAACAAAGTAGTTGATGCTTTGAGCAGGAAATGTTTGTTGTTGCAGGAATTCAGAGTCAAGACATTGGGTTTTGAAAATCTGACGGACATGTATGCAGGCGATGCAGATTTTGGAGAGGCATACGAGGCAGCTGAGAACCCAGTTCTTAGAGACAGGAGTCGGTGGATAGATTTCATGATCCAGGAGGGATTGTTGTTCAGGGGCAATCAACTGTGCATTCCAAATTGCTCCATGAGGGAGAATTTGGTGAAGGAAAAGCATAGTGGAGGCTTAGCAGGTCATTTTGGACATGACAAAACATTCACAAAGCTGAGCGAATCATATTATTGGCCAGGCATGAGAGCCGATGTAAAAAGGTTTGTTGACAGGTGTCGGATTTTTCAACACGCGAAGGGCCGAAAGCAGAATACAGGGTTTTATCAGCCATTGCCTATACCCGAGAGACCATGGGACGCAATTAGCATGGATTTTGTTTTGGGGTTGCCGAGGACACAGAGGGGAGTTGATTCCATCTTTGTAGTAGTAGACAGGTTTTCAAAGATGGCACATTTTATCCCGTGTCAGAAGACCAGCGATGCGACCCACATCGCGAATCTGTTCTTTAAAGAAATCATCAGATTACATGGATTGCCGAGGAGCATAGTCTCGGACAGGGATACAAAGTTCATAGGTCATTTTTGGAGGACGCTATGGAAGAAACTAGGAATTGACTTGGCATTTATTTCATCTTACCATCTGCAGACAGATGGACAGACCGAGGTGGTCAACAGAAGCCTTGGAGACTTGTTGAGAAGCTTGGTGACTGAGCACCACAACAGTTGGGACCAGATATTGCCACAGGCAGAATTTGCGTACAATGATTCAGTGAATTGGAGTACAGGAAAAAGTCCATTCCACATTTTGTATGGGACACAGCCGAGGGGAGTTTCTGAACTCGGGGAGTTAGGACAGGCTGAAACTAGCAGCGCGAGCGCTGAAGAATTCGCTGAAGCGATGGAGGAACTTCACACGAAGGTGAAGCAACGACTGCAGAAATCAAATCAAGAGTATAAGCGCAGAGCCGATCAGCGGAAAAGACAACTTCAGTTTGAAGTTGGTGACATGGTTCTAGCACAGTTGAGGCAGGAAAGGTTCCCAAGGGGAACATACAACAAGCTCAAGATGAAGAAAATTGGACCATGCAGAATCCTGAAGAAATTCGGGGAGAATGCATACGAGCTTGAGTTGTCGGATGGCATCGGGATATCTCCGATTTTTAATATTTTGGATTTATACCCCTACAGGGCTGAAGAAGCAAATACTGGAACTGAGGAACCCGTGATCCAGTGGTAGAAGCAGTTACCAGTTGCCCAGAAGCCGCAGATGGAGTGCATACTGGATAAGCGAGTGGGCAGAAAGACCAGGTGCAAACAGTATTTTGAATACCTGGTGAAATGGAATAATCACCTAGTGGAGGATGCCAGCTGGGAGACAGAAGCAGTGGTACAAAAGCATGGTCACACCATGCAGGAGCTCATGGACAGGAGCCCATGAAACTTTTCGAGCCGAGGAGTATGATGCAGGAGCATCGTTCACTCATCAAGTGAGCCAATGCGTGGAGCAGGAAGAACAGCTGGACAGCGCCAGCACACATTTTGAAATGCTTTGGGATTGTTGCGCCTCTCTTTTATGAAGCTATCCATAAAGAAGCGTACTTGTATTGTATTATAGATAGGGAGGCATTTATTAGTTTTAATGTTGTTAGATAGGAATTGATTGTAGATTTTATAGTTGTGGAATTTGAGAGGGAAAATGGGATATAGACACCCTCCTTTGTATATTGTATCATTCATTCATTCAAGAGCAAGAAGAGAAGAGCAAGCAGAGAACTTGTGGAGAGCCCTCATGTACAGATTGGATTAATAGAAAGAGCTTTGACTCAATTTTCATGATTGGTGCGGTTTTCTCTGCATATATGCTTATGTGCTTGTGAATGTTTGTTTTCCTTGTATGCAATTGCTTTGAATATGCTTTGCATGTGACTTCAGAGGATTAATTGAAGTCTAGAAGAGAGGAGAATGAGTTTCAATTGTTTCTCTATCTGAGCCAGGAGATTCCTGCATAGAGTGCAGTTGAATTCCTCCGCATAGAGTGCATTGAGGAGGCTAGACAGTTGAACTCTTATTCTCATCTGCCCAGAAGTTGATTTGGGTTATTAGAGCCGTGCAGGAGAAGTGCAGGCTGGATGTGAAGTCTCAGTGACGATTCTGAACTAAAGAGAATGGAAGATTTCTGCTGCAGGTGAGTGCACGAAATCTGAAGGGTCCAGCACTTTAGGAGTTGTTGGATGTCTGTTGAGAAAGTTTGTGGGTGAAACCTCTAAAGTAGCCAGAGAAATCAAGCTCGGGAGGGATATTTTCTGCCGTGAACACTGTGGGAATAGACCTAGGAGAAGTTCCAACTTGAAAGGAGCTTTAGAGCAGAGAAATCTCCACACGAAGGAGAATAGACGGACAGGGTTCGCAGAAGGAATTCACGAAATCCCGCTGACCGTCATATCGTGGAGAAGTTGTGGGGAAGTTAACCCATAGACGTAGGAAGGAATCAAGAGCCATTGCATATCAGCATATCGGGGTTTGCTAGAGCAAGAGTCGCATGCTCGTCGGAATCGCGAGTAGCAATTTCCCGAATTGATAGGAACCATTGATTTACATGGGACAGGTGGTATGAGATCCCGAGAGGTCGGGATTCGGCATTCAGCAGTTCCCATCTCAAAGGAATTTCGATTAGCGAAATCGTGATTCCTGATCATACGGAAGGAGGAGGCGACATGACGCGGGACAGTGCACGTGCCATCGGGGATTGGGATTCGGGGAGTTGCAAAGGCAGCGAACCGCAACATCATAAGTGTCAATTTCCCGATAGGGAAATCCCCAACGCAGCGGAAACGTTGGCCATTGACCATCGGGGTTCGGGGTTTTAAATAGCACGAGGATGTGCACACAGGGTTCGCGATAGCGCGAACGTCAATTTCCCGATTTGCGAAGGGGAGATCGCTGAAGGAGATACCTGTGGGTAAGAAACTTTCGACGAGGGAGTTGGAAGAGTCTTTGACTCTTCGGGCCTGAGAACGGAGAAGGTCCTGGTGAGAGCGGGTTAGACCGTGAGGGTCGCGACCATGCTATCAGTAAGGTTGCTTCTGCAAACCTTATCAGGAAGAGTGTATGAATGGTATACAACATTGCCTAGTATATCAATTCTCTCATTTAATGACCTCGAAGTTATGTTCATAACTATGTTTTCCCCTCCAATTCCTTACCATACTTGTCTCACCGATTTCACCCAGATTGGTTTGAGGAAGTATGAAAGGATACGAGATTTTAACCTTGGGTTCAATAAAACCTTGAGTAGGATTCACAAAGATAAAATACCAAATGACCCAGTCATCCTTAGTTGTTATAATAATGCAATTCCCCATAATGTAAAATATTCTGTCAGGACATCTGAAATGGATACTTTGGAGGAGGCAATGAATAAAGACACTGAGATGGAATAAATTATGATTGAAACACATGTCGACCCCGACATTATTCTAGGAAGACTACAAAGGCAGCTGGAAGGATTAAATATTGATAATCAAGGAGCCTCCAGTTCTAGAAAGAAAGAAGAATTCAAGCCTCGATCAAATCAAAATAAAACTATGGGAGGTGTATTTTTCAAGGGAAACATACCTAACGTGAAGGTTGATCCTATGGCAACACAGGAAACTAAGAAAAGAATCAAAATTGCACAAATGAATAGAACTATCAAGCAAATGTAGAACGAGATAACCAGACTAAGAAGGGGAGATAATTACATGCCAAATTGAAGAACGCCAATCCCAGAGAAAAGGAGGAACCCTCCCTAAGAAAACAAAGTAAGGTTTGAGAACACGAATAACCCACAAATACCAAGGGTTCCCAGACAACCTGCTCCAAATGCAGTTGTTCTAGATGATGTATATGACGAGAAACCAATTGAGCAAGAGAATTATTACTCACCTGATGAGAGCTCTGAAACTATGCAGATGGACAGATGCGAGACAACCATGTATATATTTGAAGAGGGAGAAAACAATCCTAACTCACAAGAAAATGTCACCCAGATAAGAGAGTTTGTAAATAGACCAAAGGATAAAGGTGATTCTGATAAAGAGAACCAAAAATAAAAAGAAAAGGAACAAACAAATGGGAAAATATCAAATGAGAAAGTGACAGATGGCGTTGGAAGTAAAATACAACACATGACGTCAAAATCCACTCAAATGACATATAATTTTGTAGAGGATTTGAATAAATTAAGAATAGCCCTACCTTTTACGAAATTGGTGAAGATTCCCCAACAAAGAGAGAACATTTTGAAATTGTTAGATGATCCATTTGAAAGAGTAGAAGTTGTTGTTGCCAGTCCAAAAAAAATCCCTATTCAATCAGTTGCCAAGCTAAGAGGTGAAATTCCTCCATTTTACATTTCTATTGAAAATCATGATGTTGCACTACATAATTGTTTAGTTGAAATTGGAGCAGCGAACAATATCATGCCACTGGTGGTCATGGAGGCATTGGGCATGAGTTGCACCAAGTATTATGAAATTGAAGAAAGTATAAATGAAATTTATTCTAGAAAAGTGCCAGCCTATGGAGAAATCAAGGACTTTTATGCTTGGACTACAGTAGCCCCCATATCATTACAGTTTTCAATATTATTGTGGTAGACATACCTCTGACATATGGAGTTGTGTTGGGGAGAGACTGGACATCTATGATCAGAGGATATATAATGAATGATGGAAGTTGTATGATGTTACCAGAAAAAGAAGGAGAAATGATTAAAGTGCCCTGTGAACCTAGAAAACCCTTCTCCTTCAAAAATAAGGACAATGAGTTGATGGAGGATTATATAGATGTTGGAACTGGAAACTATGTTATCCTAGACATAGAAAATAATGAAAGTCTGGAGCAATTGCAAGAAACAAAAATCAACAATATCCATTTGAAGGGTGTTGGAGGATGTCCTTTGACGGAGCCTGTTCAAGCTCTGTAAATGGAGTTGGATTTTTTCATATGAGTCCAAGTAAGATCATGCATCCACATGATATTAGACTTGAGTTTTCATGCACTTATAACAAGGAATAGTATGAAGCTTTGGTTCAGGGGATGATCCTTTCATAGGAAATTAAAATAGAACATCAGATTGTAACTGGCAACTCAGAGTTGGTCATCAATCAGGTGACCCAGAGGTACAAAATAAAAAAGGAAAGTCTTAAGTTGCATTTCAAAAGATTTAACGAATTGATGGAATATTTTAGTTCCTTCAATATTTCTTTTATTCCAAGATAAAATAATCACAAGGCAGATTCACTAGCCTTAGCGGCCTTATTGTCAAATATAGATGATACTTGTTATCACACAATTTGTACTTACTCCAAAGTAGAAGTTTAAGGAAAGGAAAATTGGCGTAAGATGAGGTTATCCTATCACTGTCACCTCAACAGGATACCTCTTTCTGTTTAGGTTTGATGGCCTAGGGGAGACATCCCCAGTGACCTGGGGGTTTGACAAAGGAAAAGGTTAAAGTGTCTATGAAAACGTCCCCTCTCACAAGTCACACTGATTAGAAATTCCCAGGGTTTTAATCAATGAAGTGATGAAGTATTAAGATGCACCTGCCCATAACAAAGCAACAAGAAAGATATATTTTGCAACTACAACTTGTTGTTAGCGCTTCATAAAACCATGGAATTTATCAATAAAAGAAATAGTTGATATATGGTGAAGAAAACATAATTTTATAGAAGCAATGTTTATAAGACAATAAATTCACAATGAATACCTTAAAATGGCTTCAGAATGACCAATAATAATTACTCATTAAGACAAAAGTACTAGCATTTGTCAGAAGAAAATAAGGCAGTGTATAAATCAACTTTATAATTGCTTTTAGGTTCTTTTAGTGCTGCAATAGATGGTTGTATCTTACTTAAGTAACAAAAACAAATAGGTTAGTAGATTAGACTATTTTAAGGTTAGGAGTAGTTAGTAGAGAGCTTAAGGTAAAGGTTTTGATGTTAGTTTTTGTCAATCACTAAATTGTAAGGCTTAGATTAGTGCTTTTAGGGTAAATGGAGTCCTTTTAGGAAGCTACAAATCTTGAAGGAACAAATTATAGTAAGAGAGCTAGAGACAAAAGGGGTCAATAATTGAAGTGTCGGTAGCCCAAGGCTTCAATCACCAAACCCTAGGGGAAAATCGTTACTAGGAAGTAGGTAACCCTAGGCCCTGGTAGTTTCCATCCTTCTTTAGCTCAAGGATGAAGTAGATGATAGCTAGATGAAGGAAAAGGTGCTAGGGTGTTGCAATGGCAAGGCCCTTAGAAAAAAGCTTCAATAAAATCAATTTTCTAGCATAATTTAGTAGGTGAAAGTTATTAAGGAAAGAACAATAACATGTGCTTTAGCCTCCTAGGGTTTTAAGATAGAAGTTTCATAATATTAGAATAAATGTAAGACAAATACAATCATAACCATTCAATGAAGAATAATTTCAGAAAATTTACTTACATTCACCAAGAATCGTCTAGCAAATAGCCTAGTTGAACACTTCCACCAAGAAAAATGCCAAAATACTCCAAAAATAGCCTCCTTCAAGAAGTGCGCACTAAATTTCAGCCAAGTAACCCTAATTAGGGCACAAATTTTAGACCTCACTTAAGTGTGAGTGAAAGATGATGAAAAATAAGAGTGATTGTTCCCTTATTTATATAGTTACAAAGTTACAATGACCGAAATTAAGTCAAAAATGCTGACATGGCCAGTTTACATGTAATATCTAGTTTTTACATAAAAATGACAATTTAAACCCTAAATCAAGCATAATAGGTGACATCATACCCCTTTAGGGTGACGTTAGGCCTCTTTGGTGAAATTTTCACCTCCAAGAGAAAAACATTAGGCCTCCCAAGGCCTCTGGATCAAGCCACACGTGTCACTTGGAACATAATTGCCTCCAAAGTGTCCATAAAAAATTGGTGACGTCAAGGGTCACAGAGTTGATGTCATGGGAATTTCAAGGCCAACATCTTAGTAGGAGGGAAAGACCCCCCTGGGTCCAGGCCTGCCAGGTTGTCTCTGATGGAACGTCCTCCTCTCTCTCTCTAGTGCAAGCCTCTGACCTGTCTCTACCCCTAGTTGGGGTCTCAATATCCATCTAGTGGGATTTTAGCCCTATGGAGGTCCAAACTAATCATATCCCCATGTGTACATGTCCGTCAGGTGTGGCCCTGCAACAACAACAAGTACGCCCTCCATGGGCTCATAAGTCACAGGGATCATAGCAATGTCAATCACATCTAATAATCAAGTTATCTAAATATGTGCATAAAAACCCATTTCCCAGAAAAGTGCTCAAAGACGTTATGTTATTCTACAAGCCAGGTTTGAAGAGGATGTTAGGAGCTCCTATTGGGCTCATTCTCATTGGATGTGGGATGTTTCCAAGAAGAAAAATCCAGACCATGTAAGTGGATGATGTGGTGAGGGATTTTTGAGAAATGGGTGTAGTGATGACAGGGGAATGTATGGCTTACCAGTGGGTGCCTCTGAAGAGGATGAGTTGCACCTTGTACAGGATGCAAATGTTTCCAAGCCCATTCAATGTATTTTATCTTTTTTATCTTATTTCTTTCTCTTTCAAGAGACTAGTTAGGGGACACTGACCTGGCGTGGTGATCACTGGTGACAATGTTACCCACAAGCATTTCACGGAGATGAGAAGGTTGGCTCGTGATGAGACCCCCTATCCTCCAACCAAGTCTTGATTTTATTAATTTATGGGTCCCTTTGTTTCTTTTTGAGAATCCTTTTATTGCCTTCTCGAGGATCCCTAGGCGAAGCATCTGAAGGTTTTTTTCTTTTGACTTTATCCCCTCGGAATTTAGCCCCTTCTTCCCACAAGGTAAGGTACAACCCTTTGCTAGCTTGGAAAACCCAATACCCAAACCAATGTAGGGTATGGATGAGGGGGAAAAAGATGAAAAGTGATAACTGTGATGGGAATGGACAATGAGATTTCATGAACCCACTCAGTGGAAACTCAAATCCTAAAGGAACCAACTTGCTAGGGAATCCTGTCATTCCCCCCAAGTGTGGACAAGTGGAAAGGCATAAGGCCCAAGCACAGGTCAGAAGTAAAAATAATTAAATGAACGTATTCAAATGTTTTGAGAATCAAAGTGACACATACCATGATACCCAGACTCATTACCTCATGGAGCAAGACCCATTGTTGTTGAACGACCAGGTTGTTGGATGCAGGATGAATCAGGAAGAAAGGCTTTTTTTGGAAGAGAATCATGCAAGAGGAGAAAGACAACTGGAAGGAAAAGCAGCACGTGCACATGCATGGAAGACCTAACGACGCTAGGGTTGGGGTTTTTGCAATACATTGTAATGGTTTGTGAGACGAGGATATAAATAAGTAGTACTTAGGAGGAGGGAGAGAGAGGGAGATGATATATACATAGAGATAGATATATAGATAGAGAAGAAAGACAAACGAGACATATAGAGGGACATAGAGGAAGGGAATTGTAAGGACTGTATGAGTCATTAAGATGGTGACCTATAGAAGGCATGAGCATCTCGATCCTGAGGGTTAGATCACAGGCTAAGGAGCCTGGTGCGATCTAGTTATCCTTGTAGGGATCAAGGAGCTTGTGGGAGAGAGGATGGACTAAAATTGTAACCAAGCGCAACGTGATAACTTTCTAAACTATAATAAAATCCTGAGAACCAGATCTTTGTAGGCATAGCCTAGGAGGGGGTGAACCATGGTAACAATGTGTTATGTGACTGAATGAATGTGTCTTTGGGTCTGATTAGTTGATGAATGGTGAATGAATGAAGTAATTAAATAGATCTGGTATTTCACATCCATGCATAGAATGGATATTATAACTAGATGTTAATGAACTGAATAAAGGTTATGGCACACAAGCACATATCTCTCTCAATCCTAGGTTGCAAACACTTGAGCATTGCAACCACCCATAGAGCTATCTTGAGTGAGACTGCCCAGTGCACTCCCTGTACTGTGTTTCCTTTTGGGTTACCAAAGGGGTCGATAGTCTTTAAGGGATTTTGTTGGAAAGCTTCTTAGTTATGAACCAAGGTCAATCTTTAATATTCAATTAGAATTAGAATCAGAATCCCTCAAGACCAATAAGAGTAGGTAGATAAAAGGGAAAGAAACCAACAAATGGTTATGTTTCCAACTGATTGGAAGGAAATGGGATTGAACATATGAGATCTACAGAAGAAGTGTCAAAAGAATATGGGATCAAACGACAAGAAGGAGAAATAATGCAAACCTAAAAGTGGATGTTGAGACCGTGGAATCCCACAAAGGTAGAGATAGAAAGCTTTGATGACAAAGGAGCTAGAGTTTGCACAGAAAGATAATAGAAACCTGAAGCTAACACCACACAAATATCTGGACAAGTACGTATTCACCAACTTGCACTAAGTATTTTTATGTGAGTTTCCACACATATTACAGGAGTGCATCAAAATATTGAAATACAATCATCCTACGAATCGGATTAGACAACTAGAATGGAATCCTGAAGAGATCGCACAGCTACAACAAGTTGATAATAATTTTACACACACAGTAAATTTCTGGTTAGACAACATTGTTATCGGATTTATCATAGTGTTTGCAGTAGATATAGCAAAGTCGTACAATGCAGCGAAACAATAATTCTTGAAGGGACCTCGAGGTAGGTACATCAGATCATTATATACTTCCATTAAGATATTGCTATATAACAAAGGTGTAATGACAATGGAGTCAGACAGCTAAACTTCCTTGTGTGCATGGGGGAAGGGGGGAAGCACTGATAGGAAAAGAAGAAATGGAAGGAGAAGGGGATAAAGGAAATAAGGAGGAGGCCTTGGACCCAATTATGATGGATGACTACTAGATCAAGTGGATCACAGCGACAGTTGGAAGGATGTGCAATGGAGTATCCTACCAATACAAGGTGAACACCAAGAAGAGAGTCACAACCACGAGGGAAGGATTAGCAAGTGATGAAGAGGAAGTAGAGGATCTCTAGGATGTGGAGCAGATCAAGGAAATCCTGCACATGACATATGAGAGGAAGACAAGAGGTCCAAGAGCGGAAGTAGAAGGAAACACTCCTATCCATATCAGTGTCAGTGTGGAACCCAAAAACCCGTGTGTGACTAATACACCAATAATAACACCACTGTTTAGACAACCGAATTTTGGGAGAAGGAAGACAGTAGGAAGTACATATACACAAGGAACAACAATTGGGGGAGGCAGTTTAGGAAGCAGTAGTGAAGTATCTACACTGCGTGGAGGTAGTAGTTCAACATTTAAGATGACAGGACATGATCCAACCATCAGGTTACCAAAATTCAAAGGAGAAGAATCAGAGGACCCAGAGAAGCACTTGTTTATCTGTAAAAATATTTGGGAAGCAAAATAGATCATAGAAGAGGACACTAAACTTGCACAGTTATCTATCACATTAAGAGCTCACGCACTGGATTGGTATATGAGTTTAGCTGCAAACAGTCTACCAGGGACAACCAAAATGATTGGAGATATCAAGAAGTTGCTAATAAATGAGTTCTAGAAGTTGAGCTCAGAGGAACAATACATGAATTAGATGATAGAGATCATACATAAAATAGGAGAATCTGTATGGGAGATTAACTAGATATTCAAGCGTCTTAAGGGAAAGCTAAAATATGTCATGACATATATGCATCATAGGCATTCATTCATCAATTCACTATTGTTATCACATAATAAAATCGTCATAGTATTGTGAATTTGGGGTTTTTGCCTAAGTCCGTAGTTTTGCCTATCTTTCCTCCTTTCACATACCATCGTAAGGTTTTTCCTTTTGGCTTATAGTTTTTCTTCTTTTTTCCTTCCTAAGAGGTGTCGGACCTAAGCCTTTTTGTTTTCTATATGGTCGATCACTTCTCTCTTTTTACCTCTGTCACTGATCCTTTTTCATTCTTAAGACCTCAGTCAGTCGTCCAGGTAATTGTTCGGATAAACCACAGCCATAAACACAAGTGAAACCCTTAGAGCGGGCTTGTATGGACTTAAATCAAGCGAGCGATCAGGATCAACTTTCAAGCGGCAAAGATCCATCAAGCAGATCGGATCAACGACCATCAGGTGATCGGGATATAAAGCTACGTTGTGTTTAACGTCAGCAAGAGTTATGAAATCGCGAGGCCATCCTAACCGTCAATCCTGGGAAGAGCACGTGGCCCGAGATTAGCATTTTTTCGACTCACAGGATGGAGCAGTCAAAGGGTAGAGTCATGTGAAGTTTTGAAACGTGAAGTCATGAAATGATCTGGGCCGTCCATTTCAGCAGGACACATGGTACTAGAGCTGAAGTGCAAAAAAACTCATTTCAGGAAGGCTAAAGTGAGAAGCACTGAAGCCCGAACTCTCGAAAGAAATCTTGTACCATTGATCTCAAAATCAGCAGGGAGTCTCCAATCTTAGTGGAAGTGCTTCTCCAAGTGCACAAAGTGCTGAAGTGGTTGAAGGCCTGAAATGAATCTGAGTCATTGATCAGCAATATCCACGTGTCGTCAAATCCATAGCTCTGGGTAAAGGCCCTGGGAAAAGAGAAGTTTGAGTTTTGATTCTCCTGGAGCCCAGAGACTTGGAATGGATCTCGACCGTCCATTCAAGAAGACATGCGTCATTAGATCCATAGCTCTGGGTAAAATCACTTGGAAGCCCAGGTTTGAGTTTTGATTCTCCCGGAGCCCGGAGACCCAGAGTGGATCTCGGTCATCCAATTCAAAAGAGCCATGTGTCATCAGATCCATAGCTCCGGGTAAAAGCACAGTAGGTAAACATGAGCTATCCCCCAAGCCCTAGATAGCCAAATGCATGTCGGATATCAACACAGACAGGTGACACCCTGATGGTTTTGACACGTGGAGCTCTTTTCAAGTATTCTCAGACACGCCTCTAGCCTACTTTCAAGTGACACATGTTACCTTTCCATCTGTGACACATCAGCATGGTGACATCTGGCCTCCACATTAGATCATCCTCTGAGGGGTGTTATTGCTCAACACCAAAATTAGCGCCCCACCCCAAAGCACACTTTTGGCAGACCCTAAAGTTGGTGAGCGAGTAATCTTGATGGTGGCACTAAAACTAGATGGCGTGCCCAAATCTCAAATCGTGACTAGATCAGTGGCCACAGTCTATGGCAGGGGCACAACATGCTCGGGCGATATTTTCTTGAATGGTCCCACAATGGAAACCATGGTATGGAAAAAATACTATGTGGTGAAATGTGATGGATTGTGGGCCCACAAGCAATCTGAACCCAAACCACCTATGAGCATCCTCACAATTTCATGTTTATATGGCATCCTATCCAAGAGAATAAAGTGGTCGCACCCCTGAGCATTAAGTCTCGTTCAATATACAAGGAAAAGAAGTTAATGGAAGTTAGGTTGGTGGTTGAAACCTCGGTTCACCCCATAAATGGAAGGCATGGAAGAAACGATCATGGGGAATGAACTGCCAGCCCATAGTACCCCTGCGAGCAAATTTCCCTGCAGACCCATGTTGATATGAGCTCTCGTCTGACAAAGGGACGCACGTTCAGTCTGACAAAAGAAGGTGCATACGTGAATCTTTGAATGAAGTAACCAGGTCACATTCTTGGTGTTGGCAGGTTGTTCCAAGTATAAATACTCAATTTTGATATTTTGTTATGGTCGATGGTAGAGCAATGCTCTCGTATTGTAAAGTTCTAATGAAGCTTCTGGTTCTCAAGTTTTGTGCCTTAATCTAAAATTTCTTGTTTAATGGAAGTCGGATTTTTTGTTCCCTCTTGTTTCTCTCTGATGTTGAAAGAGTTCATGATTGACTGATTCACATGAATTACTATGACTATATTATGATGAATGTTTGATCGTAGTGTTGTTATAATTCCTTTCAGTTTCTTTGATATTTGAATTCAAGAAGATCTTGTGTTTAAGTTTTTACTCTTTGGGTTGCTGGAAGACACGATGTCCAAAGCAGACCTTTACATATTCTCCTCAATTTCTTCCTTCCACTCACCCTTACTATAACTTACTGGCTGAAGTTGATCAAGACCTCATTCGCTTATGCATAATAGTCCATTTTTCTGAATTAAAACGATATCATCTCGAGTCTGTTCCCATTTGACCTCTTTAAAAACTAATATGTGACATAAAATCTGATGGGTATCAGGCTTACCTTCGATGCAATCCAAAGGTGACTTCTGGTGCTAACATTTTTGGCGTCGTTGTCGAGGAAAAATTGAAGATTTTCCCTGGGATTGAACGACAAAGCTTATTGATTCTGAAGGTGCATCAGAACTCAGTACATTGAATATTGCAGTTGTGCACCTGGAGACTCCACTATTTCAGTTGTGTCTTCCAGAGGCAGACACATGAGGTCTACTCCACATCTACCTTTAGGAACACTTGAAGTTGACCCAGAGAAAATTATGAGAATACGGCAGACCCTTCAGAAAGGTACTTCTGCTACTGAACCAAGTATTTCTGATCATTTTCACTATTCTCCTATAGCAAATCCAGTAGTTGTTTCTCATTTTCCTATTACACCATTTGTTAGAGCTTCTAGAAGTTTAAATTTTGGGAGATTTCTTATTGATTTCCCCTCCCCCAGTTTCACTACTCCTCCTCCTATTACAATTACTATTTTTATAGAGAGGGAAACCTCTATTCCCTCAAGCCCTACAACTTTCTCTCCAAATCCTTTGTTGTTTCCATTTTCTCCCAGAAGCACAACCCCAACCTCTCCTGTCCGAACTCCATCTCCCCCTAGTTCTCCTATAGTTCATTTCCAAATGGCAGGTGCTAATCCTCCTAGGAATAGGATGGATGAAATATTAGCTGCTAGATACGCCCCTCTATTTTTACCTCAGCCTATGAATGTTCACTTCATAGGGGAGGGAGATGTGACTACAAAAGTGTTGGAAAACAAAGAGGGGGGGGTGAATCAGTTGTTACCATGCTTAAACTATTTTTCTTCTTTTAAACTCTTTATAGAGCACTCAATGACAACCACAATAATGCAGGGAGGTAAGCAATAGAACATTCAACATCAATCACACACATGAAATACACATAGACAGATAATTCTTGAGGAAACCCATAAAGGGTAAAAACCTCTTCTTCTTGATATTATAAGTAATATTTATATTTTGTACATTATCATACTTATGAGCTCCAACTCATTGTGAGGCTACCACCTCTATTTTGCAAGCTACAACTTGTTGAGAGCACCAACTCTCTGGTTTCTCTAGAACCCACAAGAAGGAAGCACCAACTCCCTGGATTCTCTAGCACCCACTAGAAGGAAGCACCAACTCCCTAAGTGTTCCAGCACCAACTAGATGGAAGCACCAAATTCCAGTCACACAGGCACCAACCTGTATAACAGAGAACAGTAGTTCTCCCTTACACCACCCTGCCACCCTGGTTTTTCTGGCTGCAACCAGATGGAAGCTACAACTCCCTGTTCTTCAAGAACCTACTTAAAACTATGAGGAAACCAATCCTCCCTCGCACCTCCCAACCACCCTGAAATATAATTCTTTGCTTGCTTAAATCTATTACAGTGATACATTATTCATTAATGGCTTACCGGTCTCATCATTGTTTTGTTGCACTGCTATGCTATGCCTTCATCAGTGTCTTCCTGCTCGCATTCTTCTTTGGGATTTTTGTTCTTCTTCTCTGTCTCTGCACATGCACCTCGAATTCCTCTTCCTCTCTTGGATATGCATTTATGTTCTATGCGCTACGCCTATTCTGTGCATTTCAGCTGCTGCACACAACCTGCTTTTACCTACATGAATAACTCTCTCCAGAAGCACCCCTCTCCTCTCTGTTATGCATTTTTATATTATCTATGCACCTTCTGCATACTCGATGCATAATGCCTCTGCATGCTCTTTACAATGAAAATTTTCTACCCCCCAGGTTGTTCACTATAACTCCTCATTTCTCCCTGCCTAGTCATCTCCTGATCATCATGGAAACTCTTCATCTTCTCTGGAAGTTCTATTTCCTGTGAGTTCATCATCAATTGTTGCTATGCTAAGATTCATTAGCTTCTCTAGCAGTCGAGACTCTTCATATTCTCTTTTAGTTACAGTCAATCATCTGTGTCATCTTTGGCTTCTAATCCCCTTCCTTCACGTGACCACTAGCGATGTCCAAACGTCTGTTCAGAAGGTGTTTAGAGACTTGCGACTTCGGGGATCTTGGTATGAGGCATCTCAACTCTCCCAAGTCACAATATCTGAAATGGGGCTTAGTTGGGCTAGCTCCTTCCTCTCACATGACCACGAGTTGTGACCAAGTGCTTATTCAAAAGGGTGCTTTACAATCTCGATGATCTCTGATGTGGAGCCCAATGACGTGCTAGCTCCTCCCTTAATCCTTCAATGATGTGACCTCTAGATATGACCAAGGGTCAAGAGAGAGGGGTGCTTCACAATTTCACATATCACGAAATCCTGTTGCGAGTTGCCTTGTATCTCCCAACTTGCAAAATCCAAAATGGAGCTTAGCAGCGCTAGTTCCTCCCTTCATCCTTCGACTATGTGACCTTGGCTATGACCACGGACCAAACATTCGAGCGCTTCACTCTCCAGATCAATGGTCCATATCTCTCCCTCTGATCGACGGTTGCAATCATGTTGCGACCTCGTGTGTCGGATAATTGAACGTGAGCCACCCCTGACCTTTCCAAATTTCGATATTCGATATACTCTAAATCAATGGCCCACAACCCTCTATGATCCAATGGCTGTGACCATGTCGTAACCTCGCACCTCGTGAGTTCCTACAACTCTACCTTTGACTTTCTTGATTTGCGAGTCAATGAAATGTTGAGCGCTCATCACATGTCCTCCCTGATGTGGTCTACCACTTGTCCTTACTGATGTGGATCTCCTCACATGGAAAATGTTCTTCTCCTGGATCTGACAGCCCACATTATTCCTCAATCCAATGGCTCATATCATTTCATGACCTCGCATATCATGAGTTCCCACAACACGCACCTTTGACTTCTCTAGTTTACGAGTTAGCAAAATTCCAATCGCTCTCCATGTGTCCTCTGGCTCCAACGGCCATGATAATTTTGTGACCTCACCTATCATGTGTTTGAGGGGTTAGAGAACCTCCTTCCTTTGACCTTTCAATTAGTGAAATGGTGATATTTCTCCACATATCCTATGGATACTTCACATATCACGAGTTCGAGGGGTTAGAGCACCTCCTTCCTTTGACCTTTCAATCATCGAAATGATGATATTTCTCAATGTGTCCTCTGGCTCCAATAGCTAGGATCATTTCGCAATTTTGCATATCACGAGTTGAAGGATGGATCGCAGATTTAACCTCTTCGTAGTTTATACTACATTCGACGGTTGTTGATCCTCGGTGCTCAGATCCAACGACTGAGGTATAATCTCCTCCTCTGTGTGCTCCTCCTAACTGGACTCTGATCTGACAGACATTGGGTAATCGGGACTATTGATCCAATGACCACTGTCGCTCCTCCTCCTGAGCTTATGCATCCTTCCTACTTGGAATAATTTATAAGTGTCAAAGTTTTTGTGACCTTTTCTCATCCTGTGAGTCCTTCTCTTGGTCCTCGGCTACACTTCTGGAAAGCGTAAATCTCTATCTCTTCTGAGCTTTGATCTCTTCTCTAGCTTTCTCTTTTGTGTCTTCACTGTTGTTCTTTCCATGCACACTCTATCACCCTATCACTCTATCACTCTTTCCATGCACATTGTGTCTTCACTATTGTTCTTGTGCCATCGACGTTGCATCATCGTTGTTGTTATTTCCATAAATGAAAAACATATTCTTCCTTCTATCTGTAAACATGTTAGCCTCATTGTTTTTCTTGACATCAATAAAAAGCACACCTCTGCCTACAAACATGCCAACAATATCCCCCTTTGGCATTGATGGAAACCCTGAACGGTTGCACTATTCTGCTTAGAGCTCCAACTATAGCATCCACGCATCCACACTTTTTCTTCCCCTTTGACATCAATGTCAAAGAAAAACATGCTCCCCCTAAGTTATTGTAGTATCTTTTGGAGGTATCGAACATTCAACCAATACATACTCTCCCTGACAGGATGCACCCTCTTATTTGAGTCCTGCAGAGTATTTGTATCTAACTCACAGTCTTCTCCTTTTAATTCTTGGACATGTTCATCTTCATCTTCAGTTGTGTCCTCTGTAGCAGAATCAATATTTCTCACCTCTCTTACTGGGACTCCTTCGTCAACCTTTTCTTGTCATACCTGAATGACTCCCCCTATCACGCTTCCCTGATCTTCTATTACAACAACTTCATTTTCCTTCCATGATGCCTACAATCCAAGGCTTTTTTGATTATATTCATCACAGGAAAAAACCACTACAAACACTCTCATACCTGCTTTCCCTTTTTACAAATGAAGGACCTGTGTTAGACTTCTTAGGAGTACTGATTTATTCCTTGTTGCATCCAAGACCGGATTTGTCATTTGGTGATCTTTGACTATCCAGTATCTCATCCAGGGTCATGGATCTATTCAAGAACTTGATTTGGGTGTTTGACTTCTCAACCCTCACAACTTCTGCTTCTGGCTTATGACATGATTCTTCTTCTACTTCTTATTTTCTTGCATGGGAGGATTCAATAGCAACATCATTATTTGTCCTTATTCATTTAGCCACCACTTGTCCCAAGTTTACATTTTTCACCTTACAATCTTTGGACGTGAACCTCTTCATAGGCTATGGGCCCATAACCCTCATCTACAAGCATATCATCCTAACAATCTCCTTTGCCATTTCTCAAGCTCACCATCCCTTTATCCTTGATTTTACCTGGTTTGTCATTTTCAAAGATCAAATTTCTTGTTTTGCTTCTACTTATAGGCAGAACCTTATCCTTTTCCCCAGTCTTGTGCTTGGAACATCCATTGTCTATATTCCAGAAGTCCTTTTGTTTTTGAGTTGAAAGTATGAGACCACATTTTTCACTACCTTTCTTTTTCCATGTGTTGACATTTCTAGCGAAGAGATTTATCCTTGGATCTACTTTGTAATTCTTTAGATGGGAGTTTTCATATTTGTGACCGAAGTTATGATAGTTATAGCATTCAAGCTCATTGTTCAATAGGTCAAAGTGATTGTTGCAATGTTGTCTACTCACTGACTGTTCATTATTTCTTGACCTCCTCAGTTGCATGTCTCTAAAATTAATTTGACCATTTGCAATCTGTGGTTGTTTATTACTTGGTTGTCTCATTCTTTTTTATGGAAGATATTTATTCCTTGGGTGTCTTTATTTCTTATGTCTAAATCTTAAGGAACAATTTACAACTTTGTGGCCAAAATTAGAGCAGTAGAAACAATATCCATAGAAAAAATCTTTGTACCTGGAAAATGGATGTCTTCTTTGAGCAGGTCGATTTCTTCCATGTTGATGATTTCCTTTAGTAGAGGGTGTATTATTTCTTTGTTCTACAGATTCAGTGTTGGCACCTTTTTCTTTACTCCTCCTTTGTAGTTGATTATCTTCCTTTGTTTCTGCAGATTTTTGTCGTCATTGGCGGTAACAAACTTGATGGATTCTTTAATGCTTGGATGACCACTACTTGATCCCTCTTCATAACCCAAACCATTTTTCAAATTTGGATTCCTTTGCTGATTCAGAATGGTGGTTAATATTTCTGAGGCTTTGATGCTTGACAGATTTTGGTGATACAAGGATTGAAACTTCTCCAACTCTTTTCTAGTTTTCACTACTTCTTCTTCCAAAGTTTCACATCTTGCCTTCTTCTCTGATAACTATTGTTTCATAATGTCCTCTATTTTCTTTGCCTCTTCTAATTCCACTTTTAGAAGGGAAAATTATTCATCAGGTTTTTTACTACCTTTCTCAAACTGTATCAGCAATTGTTTTTGCTTTCTCTTCTTAAACCTGAGTCTGTCAATCTCTTCCAAAGCATTAATCAACTCTCCTTGCAAGTCAACCTCAACTTCTTCATCATTAACATCACTTCCTTTTATTTTTTTATCATAATCATATTGGCCATAAACATGAATTCATTTACCTTATCTTCACAAGAGGAGTCACTATCTCTGTCTTCTGAAGAGTCATCATTGTTTACACATAAAATTTTCTTTTTACCAAATCTTTTGGTTTTGTACTTCTCTTCACCTTCAGAGTTCTGCTCCTTCTGCTTGTGTGGACACTTAGATGCAAAGTGACCTATCTTTCAACAGTTAAAACATTTGAAGGGAAACCTACCTTGGTACTTGTCTGATCCTTTCTTTAGTCTTCTCACAATTTTTTCTTCAATTTCATCAGGCTCAGAATACTCAATATTGTATTCTTTAAATGATCCTTCTCTAGTGGTAGATTTATCTTTAATAATCCTCATTTCATAAGCAATTAGAGTTCCTAGGAGTTGATCAATAGACAGAGTCTTAAGATCATTCAGTTCTTCTATTGCAGAAACTTTTGGATTGAATCTGTCAAGCAGAGATCTTAAGATATTTTGAACTAATAATACATCTTCAATCTTCTCACCAAGACCTTTCATGGAATTCACAAGCTCCTCAACTCTTAAAGAAAAATTTATTAACTGTCTCATCCTCATTCATCTTTGGTTGTTCAAACTGTAATATGTAGGTTTGAATCTTGGCATCCTTTACCTTCTCATTACCTTCATAACTTCTAATGAGTTTGTCCCACATTTATCTGGCAGTTTCTAAGTGCATAACTTTTACAAACTTTGCTTCTGCAAGACCACTCAGAATAGCATTCATAGCCTTAGCGTTGAAGATGAATTCTATCTTGTCATCCTTATTATCTAGTACAACTAGATTTACATAACTAGTCTCTAACACATCCCAGAAATCTGCACCGTAGGTTCTCATCCTAGCTTTCTAGAAGCCAAATTTTGTTCCATTGAACAGGGGGGGCTTATTGGTTGATTTTCCTCCATGGATAGTCATGTTTAATCTCTAGGATATACCCTTAGATAAAAGGGGTCGGATCTGATACCAATTGTTGGACAACTGAGAGGGGGGGGTGAATCAGTTTTAATTGTGCTTAAACAATTATGCTTCTTTTAAACTCTTTACAAAGCACTCAATGACAACCACAATAATGCAGGAAGGTAAGAAATAGAACATTCAACATCAATCACACACATGAATACACAAAGACAGATATTTCCTGAGGAAACCCATAAAGGGTAAAAACCTCTTCTTCTTGATATGATATGTAATCTTTATATTCTGTACATTATCATACTTATGAGATCCAACTCATTGTGAGGCTACCACCTCTGTTTTACAAGTTGCAACTTGCTGAGAGCACCAACTCTCTGGTTTCTCTAGCACCCACTAGAAGGAAGCACCAAATCCCTAAGTGTTCCATCACCAACTGGATGGAAGCACCAAATTCCAGTCACACAGGCACCGACCTGTATAACAGAGAACAATAGTTCTCCCTTGCACCACCCTGCCACCCTGGTTTTTCTAGCTGCAACCAGATGGAAGCTACAACTCCCTGTTCTTCAAGCACCTACTTGAAACTTTGAGGACACCAATCCTCCCTAGCACCTCCTAACCACCCTGAAATATAATTATTTTCTTGCTTCAATCTATTACAGTGATACAATATTCATTAATGGCTTACCAGTCTCATCATTGTTATGTTGCACTATCATGCTTTGCCTGCATCAGTGTCTTCTTTCTCGCATTCTTATTTGGGATTTTTGTTCTTCTACTCTGTCTCTGCACACGCACCTCAGCTTCCTCTTCCTCTCTCAGATATGCATTTTTTTCTATGTTCTATGCCTCTTCTGTGCATTTCAGTTGTTGCACACAGCCTGCTTTTACCCACATGAATACCTCTCTCCAGAATCACCCCTCTCCTCTCTATTCTGCATTTTTATATTCTCTATGCACCTTCTCCATACTCCATGCACAATGCCTCTGCATGATATTTACAGTGACAGTGTTCTACCCCCCAGGTTGTTCACTGTAACTCCTCCTTTCTCCCCGCCTAGTCATCTCCTCATCATCATGGAAACTCTTCATCTTCTCTAGAAGTTTTGTTGCCTATGAGTTCATCATTAGTGGTCGTTATGCTGATATTCCTTAGCTTCTCTCGCAGTCAAGACTCTTTGTATTCTCTATTAGTTACAGTCAATCGTCTGTGGTGTCTTTGGCTTCTAAGTCCCTTCCTTCACATGACCACTGGCAGTGTCCAAAAGCCTGTTCAAAAGGTGCTTAGCGACTCATGACTTCAGGGATCTTGGTATGTGGCATCTCAACTCTCCCAAGTCGCTATCTCCGAAATGGGGCTTAGCTGCGTTATCTCCCTCTCACATGACCATGAGTTGTGACCAAGAACTTATTCAAAAGGGCGCTTTACAATCTCGACGATCTTCGATGTGGAGCCCAATGAAGTGCTAGCTCCTCCCTTTATCCTTCGACAATGTGACCTCCAGTTGTGACCAAGGGTCAAGAAAGAGGGGCACTTCGTGATTTCGCCTATCGCAAAATCCTATTACGATTTTCCTTGTATCTCCCAACTCGCAAAATCCAAAATGGAGATTAGCAGCGCTAGCTCCTCCCTTCATCCTTAGACTATGTGACCTTGGTTATGACCACTGACCAAAAATTCGAGCACTTCACTCTCCATATCAACGGTCTAGATCTCTCCCTCTGATCGACAGTTGTGATCATGTTGCGACCTCGCGTGTCGGGTGTTTGAACATGAGCCACCCCTGACTCTTCCAACTCCTGATATCTGATATACTCTAAATCAATGTCCCACAACCCTCTATGATCCAACGGATGTGATCATGTCATGACCTCACACCTCATGAGTTCCTACAACTCTACCTTTGACTTTCCTTATTTGCGAGTCAGTAAAATGTTGAGCACTCACCACATGTCCTCCCTTACGTGGTCTTGTTGACGTGGTCTTCCACTTGTCCTTGTTGACATGGATCTCCTCACATGGCACATTTCCTTCTCCTGAATATGATGGCCTAGATTAGTCCTCGATCCAACGGCTCAGATCATTTCGTGACCTCACATATCGCAAGTTCCCACAACACGCACCTTTGACTTCTCCAGTTTGCAAGTCAGCGAAATTCCAATCGCTCGCCATGTGTCCTTTGGATCCAATGATGAGGATCATTTTGCGACCTTTCATATCGCGAGTTCGAGGGGTTAGAGCACCTCCTTCCTTTGACCTTTCAGTCATCAAAATGCTGATATTTTACCATGTGTCCTCTGGATCTTATGAATCATGTCATTTTGCGACTTCGCATATCGTGAGTTCTAGGGGTTAGAGCACCTCCTTCCTTTGACCTTTCATTTAGTGAAATGATGATATTTTTCCACATGTCCTCTGGCTCCAACGACTAGGATCATCTCAATATTTTGCATATCACGATTTGAAGGATGGATCGCAGCCTTATCCTCTTCATAGTTTATACTGGATCTGACGGTTGTTGATCCTCGACACTCATATCCAACGACTGAGGTCTAATATCCTCCTCTACGTGCTCCTCCTGACTAGACTCTGATCTAATGGACATTGGGTAATTGGGACTGGTGATCCAATGGCCATTGTCGCTCTTCCTCCTGAGTTTATGCATCCTTCTTACTTGGAATAATTTCTAAGTGTCAAAGGTTCTGCGACCTTTGCTCATCCTACGAGTCCTTCTCTTGGTCCTCAGTTGCACTTCTAGAAAGTGCAGAGCACTATCTCTTCTGAGCTTTGATCTCTTCTCTATCTTTCTCTTCTGTGTCTTCACTATTGTTCTTGACATGCACACTTTGTCACCCTGTCACTCTGTCACTCTTGCCATGCACATTGTGTCTTCATTGTTGTTCTTGTGCCATTGACGCTGCATCATCACTATTGTTATTTCCATCAATGAAAAACATATTCTTCCTTCTATATGTAAACATGCCAGCCTCATTTTTTTTCTTGCCATCAATGACAAGCACACCTATGTCTGCAAACATGCCAACAAGAAGAGCACCTTTCATCCTTTTATAGATTTGCAGAGATTCAGGCCATCAAAAATGAAGTTGTGTGGATGAGAGCTTTTGTGCAAAGACTTGATGGTGATGCTAGGGATTGGTTTAAAGACTTGCCTCCCGGATCTATTGATGGGATTACTGCTCTAGATGATGCATTCTTAAGACATTGGGGAAATAAAAAAATATCTCCTTTATTATATTACATAATTTGGGGCACTTAAGAGAGAGGAGGGGGAATTTGTTTCAAACTTCTTGAAGAGATTTAATAAAATGTATAAAAAAATTCCAGATGAAGTTAAGCCTACATAAATCTCTGCCAAAATGACTTATGCTAATGCTTTCAACCCTGAATTTTTCCTATTGTTGAGAGAAAGAAGAGCTACCTCTTTGGCACATATGTAAGATGCATCCCTTGAAGTAGAATCCAATATATTGGCAGGTGACAAACTTAGGGGTTAAGCTGAAAGAGACAAAGGAAAGGGTAGGTCTAAAACCCCGACTTCTAGTTCCTCTATTGCCCCCCCTCAAACAGATGAAGTGACCAAGCTACTAAAATTACTTTCTGCTAGAATGGAAAAGATCAAGTTAGAAGGAAAGTAGAATTACAGAAATCCCCAAAATGTTGATAGCAGAGGTAACTATAGGAGGCCTAGAAATACTCTTCAGATTATTTAAAGAGACCAGAGGAATAGGGACATAGATGATCATAAAATCCATACCCCTCTCCAAAATAATCTCGTTGTTGATGAAGTAGAAGGAGATGACGACCTTGATCTCGAAATCCACTATCTTGGGGACACCTCCTCTTTTCCTCACTTAACTCAGTCTGAGTATGGGTAATATCTCATGGATAGTTAGTTGAATGAGTTGAGAAAAGGGGACAAGGCCAATGGCAGCCCTAATAGATATAACCTCGGGTCCAAGAAGAAAGAAGGAAAGCTTGATTTTCCTGAGTGGCCTAGCAGAGTAGAGAATCTTGTTGAAGATGTAGTATATGTAACCAAAGGTAAGAAAGTTCGAACCCCCTCTCAAGTGTCCATGACTCTTATCTCGGAAGTGAAATAAATCCTAAATCCTACATCCCCCTTCAACTTTGAGCATTAAATGCATAGAATCAGAATCCCTATACCCCTTTCGGAGCTGGTCAAGCATGACGATTTGAAAAGGAGCCTCTCTAAGCTATTGATGCTTGAACCCACAGTTCATCCCACAGACTCAATCAATTTGCAAGATGAAAAGCCATCAGTTATCTTAGGTCCTCTGATAGAAAACAGAGATGATTCATCCCCTCCCTTCTATACATCACTAAATATAGATGATAAGGTGTTGCATAATTGTCTGATGGATTCAGGGGCATCTCATAATCTCATGCCCAAAATTGTCATGGAAGAACTGGGATTGGAAATCACAAAAAATTACCATGACTTGTATTCCTTTGGCTCTAGGAAAGTGCAATGTCTTGGGGTTATCAAAGACCTAGTTGTGACCTTGTTTTAGCTACCCATGAAAAGTGTGGTTATGAACATTGTAGTGGCTGATGTTCCCCCCAATTTTGGCATGATTTTGTCAAGATCTTGGATAAAAATACTTGGAGGAACCTTGCAGATGGACCTCACATATGACATTATTCCTGTGTTTGGGGGGGAGCATAGAAGACTTTACAGGGAATCCCAACTGGCATATATTATTAGTGATGAAGAAAACCCCACCAATCATCCTATATTTGCACTCGACATTGATTTGGGGTCTAGTTTGTTACAATTCACTGATGCTCCTGAAGCTCCTCTTGAAATCAGAAAGCAACCCATTTTTTTCCGTGAAACACCTCCCCCAACTACTTCTATGTGGAAGATGTTCTTCGACGGAGCCTCTTCTAGGGAAGGTGTTGGTGCTGGAGTGGTTTTTGTGTCACCTTGTTAAGAAGCCATACCTTGGTCCTATAAACTAGAATTTGAAGCTACCAACAATGTGGCAAAGTATGAGGCTCTTGTTTTGGGTTTAAGGGCTGCGAAAGACATGGGGATCGAAGAGCTAGTAGTATTTGGAGATGTTGAACTAATTTTTCATCAGGTAAAAAATGTTTATCAAGCTAAGCACCCTAGGCTTAAGACTTACAGGAATGAGGTGTGGGACCTAATTGACAATTTCTTCTTAGCCTTCAACATTTCATTTATTCCAAGAGAGGAGAATACTATGGCTTATTCTTTGGTTGTCTCAGCGAGCCATTTAAAAACCCCACTGCCTCCTAAGCTCAAGTATGATGTTGAAGTAAGATATAGACCCTATGCACCTAACAATATCAAGCATTGGAAGGTTTTCGAGGATGATCTTGAAATCATAAAATTTCTTGAGTCTGTTGATGAGTTATTTGCATTACACATTGATCAGGATCATGATTTTGAAGGTGACCCTCGCACCGATGTATTTTTAAATAAAATTTCTAATCACCATATTGTTCAACTACCCAACAACCACATTCCAAAGGGACTAGTTCCTTTAGAAAGAGTGTTCGATGGGAATGATGTGGCAGTAAAGTTTAAAGGCCCAACTGAGGATGTTGATGTAGCTGAGTGCAATATTGGTACAGAGGGGGATCCAGTCATGCTTAGGAAGCAGAACGAAGTAAAATGCACTTTTGTGTCTAGATAATCCTTAAACCAAATCAAGAAGGCAATGACTGAAGCACTTGTGCTAATCAGTCCTGATTATTCCAAGGATTTTCTAATTTTTTCCCTTGCTTCATTTGACACAGTGGTCGATGTTTTACTACAAAAGAACGATGCAAGGCTGGAGCAGCCTATTTCTTTTTTCATCAAAGCACTAAGAGACGCAAAAGTCAGATATGACATCATGGAGAAGAAGGCTTATGTCTTGGTGAAAGCCCTCAAGGCTTTCAAAGTCTATGTTCTGCATTCGAAGATCATTACATATGTTACTTCAACTGTTGTGAAGGACATCCCCATCCATCCTGACATAGATGGGAGGAGGAGCAAGTGGATTTCCATAATCCTTAAATTTGATCTAGAAATAAAACCAACCAAGCTAGTTAAAGGACAAGGTTTAGCCAAGTTGTTGGCTGAGTCTAATTGTAAATATTTGGAGGTTGACTTCATCAACACTTGCTCAGATGATCAACAGGCTCAAGTGTCTGATAAAATCCCTCAAGACTGCCCCCCATTGGCAGAATGCGCTTGTTACAAAGATATTATATACTTTCTACAAATATTGTGACCTCCAGATGGAATGGGGAAAAGAAAGGCAAAATCTTTAAATATCAAAGAAATTAAATATTGCCTCATTGATCAAATTTTATATTGGAAAGATCCTCTAGGAGTTATTTTGATATGTTTAGACCCACAGGAGGCCCAAAAGATTATGTTTGATTTTCATGACAGCCTATGTGGGGAACATAACTTCTGGAGAACCACAGCCTATAAAATTCTCAGGGTTGGGTACTTCTGGCCCACTTTGTTCACTGATGTCTATGCAAAAATCAGGGCTTGCATCAAATGTCATAAATTCTCTGGGAAGCAGTAGCTCAAGTCTCTTCCATTGAAACCTGTAGCAGTTTTAGGACCCTTTCAGTGGTGTGGCCTAGACACTTTATTGGGGAGATTCATCCTCCTTTGAGTGGTCAACATAGATGGGTCTTGAATGCCACTGATTACTTCACCAAATGGATAGAAGCTATCCCCACAAGGATTGCTTCTCACAAAGTAATCATTGGTTTTCTTGAGGATATTATAGCAAGGTTTGCTTGTCCGAAAAGAATCATCACTGATAATGATGCATCCTTCAAGGTCGAACCACAGATCAAGTTTTGTGAGTAGTTTGGAATTTCATTGATACACTCTACCCCTTACTATCCACAAGGCAATGGATTAGCAGAGTTCTCTAACAAAAGCCTAATAAAGATCATCAAAAGAATGTTAGAGGACAAAAAGAAAGCATGGGATTCAAAACTCAAGTTTTTTCTATGGGCTAACAAGGTGAAAACAAAGACGTCCCTGGGCATATTCCCTTTCTAGCTTGTATATGGAACTGAAGCAGTGTTTCCTTCTCAACTCACTTTACCGGTAGCAAAATTCTTCCAATATTATCAAGGAGAACCTAATGACATGGTTAGGAGAATATTACAACTAGAAGAAATGCAGGAAACCAGAGAGAAGCTAGTAGACAAGGCACATGACCATCAGCAAGAGATCAAGCAGTCATTTGACAAAAAGAGTAAAGAAAAGGATTTCCAGCCGGGAGATCTAGTACTCAAATGGGATGCACCCAGACAGGACAAGGGAAAGCATGGTAAATTTGAAGCCTTTTGGATTGGACCCTTCAAAATTTCTAAGACACTTTCAAATAATACTTACAGGTTGCATAATTTGGAGGGTGGAGAAGTTTTTGGTGGCCCGGTAAATGGGCACTTCTTGAAATTTTTTTTTTTTAAAGCCATAGTCAGCATCCCACCATTGTAAATATCGTTCCTATTTTACATTTATTTTGTTTTTAATAGGAGACTCCATAGCCCAAATCTAAGGCACTGGAACTACTTGTTCTTGGCAGCTCGCAAGGAGCATGCCATCCCCTGTGGAGCCAAATGTTATCACATAAAATCATCATAGTCTTGTGAATTTGAGGTTTTTCCCTAAGTCCGTATGTTTTCCTATCTTTTCTCCTTTCACGGACCATCGTAAGGTGTTTCCTTTCGGATTATAGTTTTTCTTCTTTTTTCCTGCCTGAGAGGTGTCGACCCTAAGCCTTTATGTTTTCTCTATGGTCGATCACTTCTCTCTGTTTACCTTTGTCACTGATCCTTTTGCCTTCCTAAGCCCTCAGTCAGTCGTCTAGGTAATTGTTCGCAGAAACCACAGCCATAAACACAAGCGCAGCCCTTAGAGCGGGATGGTATGGACTTAAATCAAGCGAGCGAGCAAGATCATCTTTCAAGCGGCAGAGATCCATCAGGAAGATCGGATCAACATCCATCGGGGAATCGATATATAAAGTTACATCGAGTTTAACATCAGCAAGAGTTCTAAAATCGTGAGGCCATCCTAGCCATCGATCTTGGGAAGAGCACGTGGCATGAGATTAGCATTTCGCTGACTCGCGGGATGGAGTAGTCAAAGGGCAGAGGCATGCAAACTCGCGAAATGTGAAGTCATGAAATGATATGGGCTATCCATTTCAGCAGGATGCTTGGTGTTAGATCTGAAGCACAAAAAAATTCATTTCAAGAAGGACAAAGTGAGAAGAGTCGAAGCCCGAACTCCCAAAATCAATCTTGGACCATTGATCTCAAAATCAGTAGGGAGTTGCTAATCTTAGCATCAGTGTCTCTCCAAGTGCCCGAAGTGTCAAAGTGGCCGAAGGCCCGAAATGAATCTGAGTCATTGATCAGCAATATCCACATGTCGTCAGATCCATGGATAAAGGCCCTAGGAAAAGAGAAGTTTGAGTTTTGATTCTCCCTGAGCCCGAAGACCTGGAGTGGATCTTGGTCTTCCATTCAATAAGACACGCATCATCAGATCCATAGCTCTAGGTAAAATCACTTGGAAGCCTAGGTTTGAGTTTTGATTCTCCCGGAGCCCGGAGACCTGGAGTGGATCTCGGTCGTCCAATTCAAAAGAGCCATGTTTCATCCGATCCATAGCTCCTGGTAAAAGCATAGCAGGTAAATAGGAACTAGCCCCTAAGCCCTGGATAGCCAAATACATGTCGGATATCAGCATAGACAGGTGACACCCTGATGGTTTTGACACGTGGCACTCTTTTCAAGTATTCTCAGACACACCTCTAGCTTGCTTTCAAGTGACACATGTTACCTTTTCGTCCATGACACATCAGCAAGGTGACATCTAGCCTCCACGTTGGATCATCCTCTGGGAGGTGTTATTTTTCAGCGCCAAAAGTAGCACCCCACCCCAAAGCAAACTTTTGGCAGACCCTAAAGTTGGTGAGAGAGTAAGCTTGGCAGTGGCGCTAAAAATAGCTGGTGCACCCAGATCTTAGATCGTGACTAGATAAGAGACCACAGTCTATTACGGGGATGCAACATGCTCGGGTGATATTTTCTTGAGCGATCTCGCAATGGAAACCATGGTATGGAGAAAATATTATGTGGCGAAATGTGATGGATCGCAGGCCCAAAAGCAGTCTGAACCCAAACCACCTCTGATCGGCCCCACAATTTCATGTTTATATGGCATCATATCCGAGAGAAACAAGTGGTCACGCCCCTGAGCATTAAGTCTCATTCAATCTCCAAGGAAAAGCAGTTAATGGAAGGTAGGTTAGTGGTTGAAACCTCGGCTCACCCCATAAATGGAAGGAATGGAAGACCCGATCGTGGGGACTAAACCGTCAGCCCGTAGTACCCCTGTGAGTAGATTTCCCTGCAGACCCATGATGATATGAGTTCTCATCTGACAGAGGGATGCACGTTCAGTCTGACATAAGAAGGTGCATACGTGAAGCTTTGAATGAAGTAACCAGGTCACACTCTTGGTGTTGGCAGGTTGTTTTGAGTATAAATACTCAGTTTTGATATTTTGTTATGGTCGATGGTAGAGCAATGCTCCCATGTTGAGATTTCTAATGAAGCTTATGGTTCTTTGGTTTTGTGTCATAATATGATATTTATTGTTTAATGGAAGTCATCTTTCTTGCTCCCTCTTGTTTCCCTCTGATGATGAAAGAGTTCATGATTGACTGATTCACATGAATTATTGTGACTGTATTATGATGAATGTTTGATCGTAGTGTTGTTATAATTCCTTTTAGTTTCTTTGAGATTTGAATTCAAGAAGATCTTGTGTTTAAGTTTTTCCTCTTTGGGTTGCTGGAAGACACGATGTTCAAAGAATACCTTTACATATTCTCTTTGATTTCTTCCTTCCACTCACCCTTACTATAATTTACTGGCTAAATTTGATCAAGACCTCATTCGCTTATGCATACTAGTCCAGTTTTTTGAATTAAAATGATATCATATTGAGTCTGCGTCCATTTGACCTCTTTAAAAACTAAACTGTGACATAAACTATGATGGGTATTGGGCTTACCTTCGATGCAATCCGGAGGTGACTTCTGGTGCTAACAACTGTTACCACGCTTGAAATATCCACTGCGACAACAAAAGTTTCAGACGTAGTCAAAGGCTCTGCGAGAAGCCCTGCAACTGGAAGAGAACCAATATCAGAAGATAGATCCATCCATTGAGGATTTGAAGGAGGATATGAAGAACTTAACATTCCAGCTAAACCATAACAAGAACAAGTACAAAAGAGATGTCTTTTGGTGTACCACATGTAGGACATAAGGACACCATAATAACGAATGTCCAACATTCGTGTAGTACATGGCAGCAGGAATGCCAAATCAATTACCAACAGGAGGAATATGGTGTGAGATATGTAAGAAATAGGGTCACGATCCATATCACTGCCTAATGATGCAGAAGTACCAGACAGTGTCGAAGAGATTGTATTGCAACTTTTGCAAGTCAGTAGGCCATGATGACAAAGATTGCAAAACCATGGAGTTGATGAGGTAAAGAAAATCATATGCATATAGGATACAGGAAGAAATGATGACTGGGAAAGCCACACCCCAGTTTAATCAAGTACCAACCTCGTACAACACTGCACAACAGTAGTATAACACTACGTAGCAACCATACAACACTGCGCAACTGTAGCATAATATCGTGCAACCACACTATAATACCGCGTAGTGTAACCATGCGCCTCAGTATAACGTGCCTCGAGGGGATCGAGCTGTCTACAGAGGAGGAGGAAGAGCAAGAGGATGATTTGGAAGAGGTAGAGGACCAATGGTATGTCACAATTGTCAACAACCAGGACACTACGCAAGAGAATGTCCACTTCCACCAGTGACTTGTATGTATTGTTGCACATCAGATCATGACACGAAAGAATGCTTGACACTATTAGGAAAGATCCAGGAGAAGAGGAATCAGAACAATCAAAATGTTCAATGGATTTTAGCAGAAGTGAGGGTTGAAGGAAGAAACATCAACATAGTTACACAAGGAGGAACTAAAACAGGAAATGACATCGTATGAAAAGAACCAACACAATACCAATGGGTGAAGAAGAATGTCGAACCAAGGAAACAGTTTGATGCGTAGAACGAAAAGGAGATATCCAAGCAATCCATAAAGAATTTTTGAAGCCAAACATTATGTCGACATCAACCATGCAGCATAATAAGGAAGTACCCGAGTACGAGATGCCTTAATCATTGGAACACACCAAAGAAACACAGCCCATGGGACAAGTACAATTAAAGGCTTTTTGTGATCATGTGTAAAACTACTAAATGATCCATCCTTTGTTAAAGTATTACAAAAGATGCTAGAAATATGTAGCATAGAAGCAGAAGGAAAGTTAGAACAGAAAACAGTCAATCACCTACATACAAGGAGGAGAACAAGTAGGGATTTCAGGCTTAACGCCAACATTGAAGATTTCAACATGGGAGATATTATACTGGATTTAGGATCTGAAGTCAATGTATTACCCAAGAAGACATGGAAATGTATGCGAGAACCTGTATTAGGATATTCACCTATTTAGCTGAAACTAGCAAACCAACATAGATTTCTACCAATTGGAAGACTAAAAGCAGTGACAGTAGACCTGGATGGAGTGCGAATTAAAGCCGATTTTGAAGTAATTGAGATAGTGGACGGAAAAAAAACTTATCCAACATTGCTTTTCTTGGACTGGGTGTTTGATAACCATGCCATAATAAACCTAAATACATGGAAGATGACCTTTGATTCAGAAGAATACAAAGTCATTGTGCCATTGGATCCATAAGAAGGGGAAAGGTTTGTAGAGCCTACTTGCTTGGACCTGGAGGAAATTAACCAGTTGTATAGAATAACTACGTGATATGAGGATTACATAAACCCAACTGCATATAGGGTACTCATTTGGCGAAGTATCACCTCATGTGCGTCAGACTCAGATACGATCTTAGAGAATTGGCAACAAAGGTTACACGAGGTCTCCACAAGGAGATGCGCAAGAATAGACCGCACAGTAAGATGGGTAGTTACGGAGATAAGGGAACCTCCCAACTTCCATGGGGTGAATGACCTAGAAACATTCTTAACACAGTACAAAGATGAAGTGTTAGAAAATCATAGGCTCTTAGCCCTAGATATAGCACTCAAGGAGACACCTGCGAGATGGTGGGGTGCGCACAAAGAAACAATCAAGGACTAGTACCAATGTAAGTGGTTACTGTGCATTAGGTTTGGCGCAGAACAAGGAAGCAACTAGTGGAAGAAATATGATGGACAGAGGGCACCAGCAGAACACTTGGAGAAGTGTAGAGCAATGTGGGCAATGACACCACTAGAGGAATGGCCTCACCATTTGGTACACACATTAGAAGGCATCCCAACAAATTGGCATACAGACCAAGAACTGCGCAAAGGAACTACAAGTTGGATAGTATTACAGCAGAACTTTACAGCCACTTTCTCATTTGAGCATGAGAACCCCAACATAGATGCAACACTTAAAAAAATCCAATGGGTGATATTCATTAAGGAACCAAAATTTGAACTCATAACCAAAGAACAACAACAAAACAGACAGATAGTGAAAGAACTACTATCATGTTACCATGTGCAGAAAGAAGCACTAGATGAAGATGACCCACGTGATATTCATATTGAGGAAGTTGAAGGTGACAGAGAAGTGGAAGGTCCACCTTTGGAAGAATAAGTGATTTTTACATTGATCAAGGTGAAGAAAGTCAACATCGGGACAATTGAGAATCCTAAAATGGCCAGCATTGGAGACTATTGGGATGAGCAAACAGTGGAAAGTATAACAGAGTTACTGCAAGAATACAATGACCTGTTCCCAACAATGTTCACAGAAATGAAAGGCATAGTGGGAGAGATAGGCAAAATGAAAATACCACTCAGAGTTGAGGCAATATCAATCAGAAAATGACTATATATACTAAACTTGATATATAAGCAAAAAGTCAAAGATGAGATCAATAGGATTAAAGGCTGGAATCATAGAACCTGTAGAAGAATCAGAATGGATAAGCCTGATGGTAGTTCAGGAGAAGAAACAAGGGGGGATAAGGATATGCATCAACTTAAGGAAGTTTAACGATGTGTTCTTACATGACCCGTTCCCTACCCCATTCACAGATGAATTCCTAGAGAATGTAGGGGGACAGGAAGCTTATTCATTCACCGACGGGTTCTTAGGATATCATCATATAAAAATAGCACCAAAAGATAGATAAAAGACCAATTTTTCCATAGAATGTGAATCCTACCAATATACATTCATGTCGTTTGGATTGAAGAATGCACCATCAATATTTTCCAGAGTAGTCATAGCTGTATTTAAAGAATTTATCCACTAGTTTCTAGAGGTATATTTGGACGATTGGACAGTCTATAGTATGTTGAAAGACCATGTAGAGGTCTTTTGGATGATGTTATAAATATGTAGGCAGTGCCATATTTCATTAAATATCAAGAAGTGCATCTTCAGAACACCTTTTGGGATACTATTGGGCCATATAGTATGCAAGCACGCGTTTCTAGTAGATCCTACCAAGATTGCAGTAATTGTTAACCTGCCACCACCAAAAACAATCTAGAAATTGAGAGCGACATTGGGACACACAGGATACTACAAGAAATTTATAAAGGGGTATATGCAGAGCATTGTGCCAATGGAAAAATTACTAAGGAAAGACACAAAGTTCCAGTGGAATGAGGACTGTTAGCATGGTCTAGATACCCTGAAAGAGAAGATGGTAACCGCACCAATACTAGTATTCCCGGATTGGGAAAATACATTCCACGTACATGCATATGCATCGACCATAACACTTGGAGCTATTCTGGTGCATCTAGGAGCAGGATAATTGGACCATCCTATAGCATTTGCTAGTAGAAAAATGTCAGAATCAGAGCAAAACTACAACAACACAGAAAGGGAAGGCCTAGCTATGGTCAACATGCTTCAGAAATTTAGGCGCTTTTTATTGGGGAAACATTTCAAGATGTTCACAGACCATTCAACACTCAAATACCTTGTCAACAAGCCAATGTTGGGGAGGATAATTTTTAGATGGTTATTGTTGTTTCAATAATTTGACTTTTAAGTGATATTCAAACCAGGAAAGTTAAACACAGGACCTGATCATCTATCGCGGATTACTAACAGAGAGGATCCCATGAATCTAGAGGACAACTTTCTGGATGCACAGTTATTTTTAGTCCAAATAGTCGATGAATACTTCACAGACATCATCCAGTACTTGAGTACAAGGACTGCACCATGGGAATACAACATTGTGTAGAAGAAAAATCTAATAGTCAAGGCTACAGATTACCAGCTAATTCCAGAACACCTATACAAACTCAGTGTCAATAGAATCTTCAGAAGATGCGTGCTAGAACACGAAAGACCAAGGATCTTAGAATAATCCCATGAGGGAATAGCAAGAGGACATTATGCATGAAAAGATATCGTGCAGAATGTATTGCACGCAGGATTATAGTGGTTGACTATTCACAAAGACTCAAAGGACTACTACCAAAAATGTGATGTATATCAAAGGGTTGGTAAACTGAATAGAAGGGACGAGATGCCCCTGCGACCACATGTAGCTTTGCAGGTATTTGAAAAATGGGCAATATATTTTGTGGAACCAATTAACCCACCAACAAAAAGGTCAGGAGCGAGGTACATTATCACTGCGACGGAATACCTGACAAGATGGGCAGAAGCAACACCAGTAAAATATTGCAGTATAGAGACAACATCACACTTCATGTTTGAGCAAGTGATCACTAGATTTTGTTTCCTGATGATTTTGATGAGTGACCAAGTCCCTCACTTTATTAACAATACTATTAAGTCTATGATTGAGGAATTTGAAGTTAATCATCAAAATATTATACCATATAATCCTCAAGCAAATGGAACAGTGGAAGCCTTTAACAAAATCCTTAAAAATGCAATAACAAAGATATTTAACGTAAATAGGGATGATTGAGACTTGAATATACCAACGGTATTGTGGGAATATAGGACCACATGCAAGAAATTGACAGGACAAATGCCATTCAGATTGGTGTATGGACAAGAAGTTGTGGTGCCACTAGCATTTTTGGTACCTAGTCTACGTGTAGCAGCAATTACAAACATGACAGAACGAGGTGCAATATAGGAAAGGATAAATCAGCTGATGATCATGGAGGAATATAGGATTCTAGTAGGGTTCCACCAAGAAGTACAAAAATCAAGGGACAAAGCTTGGCATGACAGACATATGAAGCGAAAGAATTTTAAGGAATGAGACTTACTGTTGGTGTATGACAGCAAATCCCTTCAACACCCAGGAAAAATCACAATGCATTAGTTAGGACCATACGAAGTAAAGATTGTCACAGACAGTGAAGTTGTACAATTGAATGATTTAGAAGGAACTTAACTCAGAGGGATTATCAATGGGAGCCGACTGAAGTTGTATATGGACAATCGATCTCTTGGCACTTGAAAAAAAAAAAGGCAAAGACAAACATTTAACAAAGGCATAGGGCGTCGAGAATAGAATGAGCATGCACACTCGTAAATGTCAGCACGACAAAGGAAAAGGCCAACGATCACTACAAAGTGGGAAACAATGGAAAAGTGAAAACAATGGGAAATACGGATACAACAAATAACTGTCAACGGACGACGACCATCAAACTTAAATAACAAAAATGACTGACGAGATGTTGCATTAATCGCGCCAACTGGCGACGGTAAGGGAAATCAATAGCAAGTACATAGGAAGCGCCAGTTCAATTAAAACACAAATTGGGTAATGTCTCTGACAAGCTTCACATGATTCCGCCAAGAGCGAAGTTTGCAGAGGTTACAGAGGCCACTATGTTTGGCAGAAAACAACCTTAACACCATGGCACCACCCAAATAGGGAGAACCGAACCAGACTAGCCGACGACCCTGAAGCAAAGCCATATCCTCACCGCAAGCATAGGGAAACAAAAACCAACCACTTCAGCCTCCAGAGGTCGTCAATGTGGATGAAATCTCATCACCCGATATGACACCAGGAATCCCCACACCTATTTTGGAGGAAACCCAACAGACAACACCAGTCAGCATGGACATGGATGTACCAGAAGGGCGACAGGGAAAAAAAGTTGAGGACGTAGGCCACCATTCGCACTCTGGAAACCCTAAAGAAGGCTTGAGAGTTAATGGGATGGTCCCAAACCACGAAGAAACAACTGCGCCAAAAGGGTCACACACAACCATGCCAAAACAACCACAAGAGGGCACGATGGAAGATGTCACTAGCCGACCAGATGATTATGCAGAAGAGCGAATAATGGAGGCTAGAACCTCAAGTCAGCCACCATAATGAAAAGGAAAGTAGATGATACCAAGGTCATCGCACAGGAAGGCTACCACAACCATTGTCTTGCCGCGCATTCTGGAAGGGGTACCTATAGTAGGAAATATGTTAGGCCACGTGGAGAATTGAGGTACTTAGACCATGACATGATGGGCACAAAAAAGTTCCCAGAGTTTTCCAAGAAAGTTTACCTACAAACTATGGGTATGAGACCCTTTGGAGAACCAGTTAATCAACCAGTTCAGTGGGCAGTCGGACTGGCCAAAAACAGGATTCTAGGCCTATTGGACATCCCACACTTTGGGAAAGGATAATACGCAAACAACTGTGCCAAGCAACTGATGGCAGTCACCCATGGAGGATACCTGTGGCTAGAACAACTCGTCTCAATAGACGTTGAGATTATTGCATACATCATAGGGCTTCCATCATGAGGGGAGGACCTTGCATAGTTCCTTGAGGACAAGACAAAGGAAAAGGAATTGGCTGAGGAAATGAAGAAGAAATATGGTACCGAAAGGGGGTCTGCAGAATCATAATCAAGCTATTAGTGACGCAGCAAAAATAATGGACATAAAAATTATGGCATGCAAATTACTCAGGAAATGTCGCAAGGATGAAGTCTCAGACGAGGTTGTTGCAGCTACAGCACAATGTTCAAAGGGCACCACACTCATCTTGGCCCCATATTTTCTGAATCTATTCTTGGATGACTACAAGGACACATAGTATCTGGGGACAAAATTTCACTATTCCTGGCTACTCATCATGATAGCCTTGCTCGGATGGAAGGAGTTGAGGTATTCATTCTTTGCCACTAGATCCAATCCTTGCCATGCAGCGTGATACCTATCATTGGGGTCCTCTTCGGACCCCAAGAACAGAAAGGCTAATGCAGCCATATTCGAAGGATATCACAGCGATCTCCAAGAGAGCATCGCCAACACTTGGAGAGTGACACCAAAAGTGCTCGCACAGTATCAAGTCATAGACAACTTCAAAGAAAATAGAGATGCAATTTGGATCCATGCACGAAAATATCCCAACAATCAATGGCTACAACTGTGCTACTGCATCAAGGAGGTGGACATAGAGATGGCCATTAAAGATTGGGATGATGACTGGAGGATTCCAGTCCTTAATCGATAAATGCCCACAGAAATGGAGAAGGAGGTAGGACAGGGGTAGACACCTACCGACAAGATAACAGTGCCCAAGAAGCCAAGGATAGGTTAGAATAAGTTGCAATAGAAAAAAGGGGGGCATCCAAGAAAGGAACCCAGGCAGGGAAAAAGAACAACATGTAGGCGCCACAGGTACAGGAGCAACAGACTAAGACAGCACAGGGAACCACATCAAATGCTAATCAGCGAGAGAAAGTCCGGACTAAGAGGTCAGTCATCCAAATGGGGGGTGTACGTAAGAAAGTGAAGGCACACAGAATGCCCCCAAGATACATGATCACTGAGGATGATGCAGACATGGTGGCCCAAATGGTCCAGGATTGCATAGTCGAGGATTTCAAAAATTATCAACGCCAAAGGGACAGGATTGAGGAGGAGATGGCATACATGCGACAACTCCTCGAGCAACTCAGATAAGCACAAGCAGCCAATAACATTGTAGGAACAGTCCCATCAGCATCACATATAGGAGGTGAGGTTGGATCAAGCGAGCAGAACATGATCTATACGACAACACACCCGAGTTTGAAATTTCACATCACACCCAGCATGTTGCGCATTGATGAAATCGTGGGGAAGACACCCCTAAAGTACTTGGCCCAAATACATTTGGTGTTGATGCCGATACCAACCAAGGCCTTGTATAAACTACAAGTTAGCGTCGCACAAGAGGTACAGTCACGCGCATGCACATATGCAACAAAATTGCAGCAGACAAGGGACAGTCGGGATGAGTTGGAATTGGCACTCGAGCACACTAATCTCGAGACCAAATATGAAAAATACCGTGTGGATATACTGGAGAAGGAATTAGCCGCAGCCTATGAGAAAATCCCAAAGAGTGCGCAGACAACAAAACTCATGGTGACACAAAATATTGATCAGATTGTGCAGAAAATCGATCAATACAGACATGAGATCGAGCACCTCCAGGAGAAGCTCATACCTACCACTCCACCATAGGTGAAAGAGTAGAGGAAGAAGGAGTAAACAACGCAGATAAAGGAGATAGAGCGAAAAGTCCACACGACGACTGACTTGTTCGAGAAGGCAGCACAACTTTGGACAAAGCTGAAAGAGGATCAACAGGTCTAGCAGTGGGACCAAGAAAAAGAAAGGATAAGAGAATCTATCCAAGACCTCAAGTAGAGGTATAAGACAATTCTGATCAAGGAGTGTGTCAAAGGAGCGCAAGATATGAAGAAACTAGAGGAAGAACTCACAGTTGTGTAGAAATAGAAAAGGAGCACCTGGCTCAAATGGAACTTCTCTAGGAGTGGGCAGCAGAGGTCATTGCAGAGGTGGAAGGCACAAAGATGAACATGGCACAAAATCAAGCAAAGATCGATGAAGTGCACAAGTCTTAGTTGGCTCGGGATGAGCCACATGTTAATGTCGAGGGCCTATC
>ML801018.1:9349-25660 GCA_009831015.1 Picea engelmannii
GTTTTAGATCATACAAGGCCTTCTTTAATTTACACACATAATCTGTGTTCTATGACAAATGAAATCCTTTTGGTTGTTCAATGTAGACTTCTTCTTCAAGTTCCCTATTCAGAAAAGTTGATTTTACATCCATCTGATACACTTTAATATTTTTGGAGCATGCATAAGCTAAAAGCAATCAGATTTCTTCCATTCTAGCAACTGGGGAAAATGTATCTTCAAAGTCAATTCATTCAACCTATGCATATCCTTTACATACCAATCTAGTTGTGTTCCTTGTAACATGTCCATGTTCATTCGATTTATTCCTATATACCCACTTTGTTCCGATCACATTCTTATCCTTTGGTCTTGGAACCAATTCCCAAGTGTCATTTTTCTCTATTTGTTCCAGTTCTTCATCCATGGCCTTATTCCAAAATTCATCCTTGTTGGGCTCTTGAAAACAAGTTGGTTCAATTGTAGATGAGAGTGCTAGGTGCATTTGTTTTGGTGAATGGATTCTTCTTCTAGTCTCAACTCCTTCATTTTTGTTTCTGATAATCTGATCTGAATGATGATTCTTCTGTACTCGTCTGCTAGGTGTCTTTGGAGGCACTTGATAAACTTTCCCTTCTGCTTCTATCAGATCCTCTTCATCTTCGCCTTCTTCATCTTTTGCTTCTTCTTCATAAAGTTGTTCCATTGATTCATTTTCTTCTTCCTTTAATTATTGTCTACCTATTTCATCAATTGTTACGTTAATTCTTTCTACAACTTTGTTCAATATCAAGTTGTAACACTTGTATGCTTTCCTTGTACTTGAGTAACCAACACATACTCCTTTGTCCACACTAGAGTCAAACTTTCCCATTCTTCCATCTTCCCTTTTGATGTAAAATTTGCTTCCAAAAACTCTGAAGTGATTCACATTTGTTGGTCTTCCTTTCTATAGCTCATAGGGAGTTTTTTCAGTGTTGTTTTTGAGCATTAATCTGTTTTGAATGTGAAATGTTGCATGCACTGCCTGTGTCCAAAAGATATCTATCAATTTGGAATCCATTAGCATTGTTCGATCCATTTCCTGTACTGTCTTGTTCTTTATTTCAACAACTCCATTCTGTTGAGGTGTCCTAGCAACGAAGAATTGCTTTTTTATTCCATACTTGCTGCAGTAGTGCGTAAATTCCTTTGAAGTGAACTCTCCTCCATTATCAGATCTCAAGCATTTGATTTTTGAATCCATTTCATTTTCAACCGTTTCCTTGTATACCTTGAAGTTTTCAAAAGCTTCTGACTTATTCCTGAGAAAGCAAACTGCAGTCATTCTTGTATAATCATCAACTAATAACATAAATTATTTCTCACCTTTTAAACCCTTTGTTGTAGTTGGTCCAACTAGATCAGTATGCAAAATTTCTAGTGGTCTTTTCGTTGAATATTCTTTTGATTTAAACTTGGTCTTTGTTTGCTTTCCTTGTTGACAATGCTTGCATAAAGTGTTGGTTGGTTTCGTGATATGGATAATTTCTCTAACTGCTTCCCTTTTTTCAACTTTGACAAGGTTATCAAAATGTATGTGACCAATTCTTCTGTTCCATAGCCAAATTTTATCTTCCTTTCCTAGGAAACACTTTTCATTTCCAATTTCACTTAATACATATATGTTGCTTGAAGTTCTCGGAGTTGTTGCAATCAATTTGCCCGAACCTTCTTTTCTTATCTCGCACTTTTGTGAATCGAAAGTAACTTTATGGCCTTGGTCACACATTTGAATCACACTTAGAAGATTATGTTTCATATCTTCTACTAGTAGAACATTTTTTTCCTTGGTATTCTTGTTCCCAATTCTAACGGTGTCTTTTCCAATGATTTTAGTTGAATCATCATTTCCGAAGGAGACTGATCCATCTCTTTCCTTTCTTAATGTAAGAAACATATCTCTATCACTTTTCATTTGTTTTTAAAAGCCATTGTCAACATACCAACCACGTTTCTTCTTCTTAGCTTGTAGAGAGAGTGTGCATTCTTCATTGTTATAATGATTATGCTTTCTTATCCATGTCCTTTTCTGAGGTTCTTGTTTGTGACTGTTGTAGTTCTGTTGTAGTTCTCTAGGAGGGACTGTCATTTTGCAATATTTGACCATGTGTCCAAAGTTGTTACATTTGTAGCATTCCACTTCAGTGTTCAAATATTCAAACCTATTGTAACTTATTCTCTGTGTTTCACTAGGCCTTCTTGGATAAACCTTTTGTGTATGACTTTCAAAGTTGTTTATGTTCCCGTTGTTATCTCTGAAATTCACAACTTTATGTACAAAATTATTACATGCATAACATAAACCAAAAAAATATAGTTTGATACCTGGGAGTTGAAAATATTATGAAATGAGGTACTCTTATGAATCCTTCTTCTTCTTGAGGCCTACATATTTCTGTTGGTCATTGATTCTGAAATCTAAATCCTCTTGATGGAGGAGTGTCCCTGTAATTTTCTTTGTAGACCTTCCTATCCCCTTTGATTGTTTCTGCATATCTTTTTGGATATGTTTCTTGTTCTATTGTTTTGGATATTGGTCCCTTTTCTGTCCGATTGTGTCCAATTTCGGACTTGTCATGATGAGGTTTTTTACTGCTGATAATGTCATTCAAAACTTTTGAGTTGTTCTGCATATTTTTCTTTTGAAGATCCTTTCTTAATGTGACAATTTCTACTTCCATATTTCCAATGATCTTGTCTCTTCCTTCTAGTCATTCTTTGAGTTCTTGTTCAATTCTTTTATCTTCTTCAATTTGAACCTTCAAATTTGTGATCATTTGTTCTAGTTCCTGAGTGTCTTTTTTCTTTTCTAGTTCCGCTTGTAGTTTCTTGTTTTTCTTCTGATAACTTCTATGGCACACAACAATTCTTCTTGGTAGTCAACTTCTGCCTCTTCATATTATTCTTCGGCCTCTTCATATTCATCTTTGGAGTCTTCTTTATCATACTCTTCTACTGCCATGAATATAACTCTTTCTGTCTCACTGTCACTGACTTCATCTTCATCTGATGATGAGATGTCTTCTTTGGTGCATAATTTTTTCTTGAAAACTTTCTTTGTGGTTCATTTGCCTTTATATGTTTGTTTTCTATTTAAGTAACCTTCATCATTTCTCTTTTTCTTATGAGGACATTTTTTAGCAAAATGAACAATACCATCACAATTAAAACAAATCAAAGGAAGCTTACATCTATACCTGTCGTTGGTTCCCTTGTTCAATATTCTGACAAAGTTGGCCGCTTCTTCATCATCTCCCGAGACATCACTGTTGCTTCTATGTTCTTTTTATTTTTTCTTTCCCTTTTGCTTTGACCTTTTGGATGCTTTGAATGCTGCTTCTTTTATATATGGATTTTCCTGGTCAATTCTCATTTCATATGTTGTGAATATTCCATGTAGTTCGTCCATGATTATTGAGTTTAGATCTACTCTTTCTTCTAGTGATGACATCTTAGGGCCGAATCTCATAGGAAGAGATCTTAGTACCTTTTGAACAATTAAACATTCTTTGATTTCTTCTCCCAATCTCAAGATTGCATTTACTGTTTCATCGACTCGTAAAAAGTAAACTACAATGTTTTCATATTCATTCATCTTTAGTTGTTCGAACTGACCTCTGTAAGTTTGAAGCTTTGTTGCTTTGACTTTTGAATATCCTTCATAAATATTTCGAAGTTTGTCCCAAATCTCTTTAGCAGATTTACAATGTACAACTTTGGTGAATACCAATTCTCCAAGACCATTCAGAAGTGCATTTGTGGATTTGGAATTATTCTGACCGAGTTTCATTGCTTTGTCATTTGTGGATGGAACTATTGGTGTTGTGTATCCATCTACAATTGATTGCCAAATTTCAAATCCATGTGCCTATATATATGTCTTCATACTTATGCTCCAAAATGCATACTTCTGTCCAGCAAACTGTGGTATTCCATTTTTATACATGTTGTTGCTCTCCATGATCTACCTTTTAGTGCTTAAACTAATTTCTGAAAGAACGTGCTCTGATACCAATTGTTGGATTACTGAGAGGGGGGGAGGGGGTGAATTAGTAATAGAGAAATCTAATCCTTTTTAACCATATAATGCAAGTGTTATATCAATGTATAATTATCATACAATATTTGTAGAGTAAATAAACAATGAACAAATGAATATTCATACACATACATAGTACACCAGTTTTTTTACGTGGAAACCCAAAGAAGGAGAAAACCACATAATGGTTTTTCTTATATGTCTTGAAGAATTACATTCATTGGAAGCACCAACTTCCTTTGTTTTTCAGTTGCAACTGGAAGGAGGCTCCAACCCCTTAGTTTCTCAGGCTACAACCTGAGGGAAGCACCAAATATCCAGTTCTCTGGCTACAACCAGAAGGAGGATACAACCCCCTATGTTCTCCGGCTACAACTGGAAGGTGGCTACAACCACTTGTCCTTGCCCTGTCCAACCGTCATGATGTATAAGTAGAATGATGCAACCATTGTCACGTTATCACTGTGAGATATATTGATGTAAGCCTGTACCAATCAACCTGCACCAAACAACCTGTACCAATAACATGAACTATGCATCAACCATGCATCAACCTATACCTTAACCTGTAATCAACCTATACCATAAACAAGTGCATCAAACATACACCAGCATGTACCAAACAAGCTGTAATCAACTTGTACCATAAACAAGTGCATCAACCATGCACCAACCTATACCTCAAACTCAACCAAAATCTCTCATCAATTTCATCATCCAAATCTGATTTGTAACTTTGTAATAGACCTGGTGTATATGGTCACATATCTTGTTGAATTCTGGCTTATTCTAGAGAGCGAACTTGTAGAGCGTGTCACACACAGAATATTTATTGTATGGATCTGAAAATTGTACACAGAATACTACAAACTATACTCTAACCAACACATTTTGTCTTACTGAATTTGGATCTTTTATGAAGAAGTTATGACTTCTTACCCGAAACACTTGTTTTAGACTAGTTTCAGGACTAGCCACAAACCCTATTTTCCATGAAGTGTAACTCCAAAAATACAACGACCCACAACCTGAAATTCATAACACAACTACTTGGATATGTTTTTTCAATGGAATCCCAATTTCACTGTCTAAATCATTCTAGAAAAAAATTTATTGCGAAAATGTTGAAATGACATGTAAATAACATACCTTAGAAAACATCATCAAAAGAATTATCCTCCCTTGAATTTCGGCCTTCTTTACTTCACCTTCCCTTTGAAATTTGGCTTATATATCCTTTGGTTACCTCAATCACCTGTAGATATTCAATATTATCAAGTGTGATTAAAATTAGAGATTCTTTCCTCTTATTTATACTCTCCAAGTAGCTTCCTTAGAAGCATCTTCTAGGTCACTTTGTCCACATAGCCACTTTGTCCACATAATCACCTATGTCCAACTTTTCCCAATTTTCCACTTGTCCATGTATCCAATAGCCACTTGACCACTTAACCCATTTTCCTCATTTTAGGGTTAGCCTTCTTATAACCACTTTTCATAATTAGAAAGTTTTCCATTTACTTTATTATTTAAATAATCCCCGTTGACTTTGTCACTTCACTTTATTATTTAAATAATCCTCTTTGATTTTGTCACTTCACTTTAATATTTAAATAATCCTCTTTGAATTTGTCACTTCACTTTATTATTTAAATAATCCTCTTTGACTTTGTCACTTCACTTTATTATTTAAATAATCGTCTTTGCAATCACTTTGACTTCTTTGACCTTTTGGGGTTTCAAGCCAATCATATGAGGATCCTTCAACTTCGTAAGGCCATAACTCTCAAACCGTGAGGAGTTATGTGACGTTCCACATACCACCGGAAATGGCATGACATGTACTATCCATATAGAATAGTATTACCTTCAAATATATCAAAACTCATACAATTATACATCAAACAAACTTGGGTCCATTACCCAAACCTTTGTGCTACCGGAATTCGCTACCGAACTTTCTTCAAGGGTTGACATCAATGACAACCAACCCAATTAATCAACAATGTTATCACTCAATTTGTACTTATTCCAAAGGAAAAGGTTAAGGGAAGGAAAACTAGCGTAGTTATCCTATCATTGTCACCTCAACATGATACCTCTTTCTATTTAGGGTTGATGGCTCAAGGGAGACCTCCCCGGTTACCTGGGGGTTTAAGAAGGCAAAGGTTAAAGTGTCTATAAAAGTATCCCCTCTCACAAGTCACACTGATCAAAAAGTCCCAAGGTTTTAAGAAATGAAGTAATGAAGTATTCATATGTACCTGCCCAGAACAAAGTAACAAGAAAATATATCTTTTGTAAGCACAACTTGTTGTTAGTACTTCATAAAACCATGGACTTTATCAATAAAAGAAATAGTTGATATATGATGAAGCAAACAGAATTTTATAACAACAATGTTTATGAGATGATTTATTCACAACAAATGTCTTGAAAGAGCTTCAAAATGACCCAAAATAATCACTAATTAATACCAAAGTACTAGCATTTGTCAGAGGCAAATTAGGCAGTGTATAAATAAACTTTACAATTGCTTTTAGGGCTTTTAATGTTGAAATAGATCGTTGTAGATTAATTTTGTAACAAAAACAAGTAGGTTAGTAGATTAGTCTATTCTAGGGTTAAGAAGAGTTAGTAGAGAGATTAAGGTAAAGGTTTTGAGAGTAGTTTTTATCAATCACTCAAGTGCAAGGCTTAGATCAATGCTTTTTAGTGTAAATGGAGTCTCTTTTAGCAGCGACAATCGTGACGGATCAAATTGATAATAAGAGAGCTAGAGACAAGAAGTTTAATGATTTAAGTGTTGGTAGTTGAAGGCTTCAATCACTAGACCTTAGGAGGGAAATGGCCACTAGAAATTAGGTAACCCTAGGCCCAAGAGGTTTTCCTCCTTCTTTATCTCAAAGATGAAGTAGATGACAGCTAGATGAAGAAAAATATGCTAGGGTGTTGCAATGGAAAGGCCCTTAGAACAAAGATTCAAGAAAATAGGGTTTCAAGCATAATCTAGTAGGTGAAAGTTATTAAGGCAAGAACAATAGCATGTGCTTTAGCCTCCTAGGGTTTTAAGCTAGCAATTTCATAATCTTAGAATAAATGAATGATAAATACACCATAACCATTCAATGAAGAAGAATTGCAGAAATTCTTCTTACATTCACCAAGAATCGTCTAGCAATTGGCCTAGTTGAACACTTCCACCAAGAAAAATGCTCGAACACACCAAAAATAGCCTCCTTCAAGAAGTGCATACTAAATTTCAGCCAAGAAACCCTAATTAGGGCACAATTTCAGACCTCACTTAAGTGTGAGTGAAAGATGATGAAAAATAAGAGTGATTTTCCCCTTATTTATACAGTTACAATGACCTTTAATTTTCAAATTAGGTCAAAAAGGCCAACATGGCCATTTTACATGTAGTATCAAGTTTTTACATTAAAATGACAATTTAAACCCTAAATCAAGCAAAATAGGTGATTTCATGCCCCTTTAGGGTGACGTTAGACCTCTCTAGTGAAATTTTGGCCTCCAAGAGAACAAAGTTAGGCCTCCCAAGGCCTCTGTATCAAGCCACACATGCCACTTGGCACATAACTACCTCCAAAGTGTCCATCAAACACTAGTGACATCAAGGGTCATAGAGGTGACGTCATGGGCCTTCCAAGGACAACATCATAGTGGGAGGGAAATACCCCCCTAGGTCCAGGCCTTCCAGGTTGTCTCTGGTGGAATGTCCTCCTCTCTCTTTGGTGCAAGCCTCTGATATGTGTATGCCCCTGGTTGGGGTCTCAGCATCCATCTAGTGGGATTTTGGCCCAATGGAGGTCTAAAATAATAATCTCCCCATGTGTACTTTTCCATTGGGTGTGGCCCTGCAACAACAACAAGTACGCCCTCCATGGGCTCATAAGTCACATGAATCATAGAAATGTCAATCATGTATAATAATCAATTTATCTAAACATGTGCATAAAATCCCCTTTCCCAGAAAAGTGCTCAAAGACATTATGTTATTCTACAAGCTAGGTTTGGAGAGGGTGCCAGGAGGCCCTACTGGGCTAATTCTCAATGGACGTGGGATGTTTCCAAGTGAAGACAAATCTAGGCCATGTAAGTGGATGAGGTGGTGTAGGGATGTTTGAGAAATGGGTGCAGTGATGACAAAGGAATGTATGGCTTACCTGTGGGTAGCTCTGAAGAGGGTGAGTTGCACCTTGTCATGGATGAAAATGTTTCCAAGCCCATTCAATGTCTTTTTCCTTTTTATCTTATTTATTTTTATTTCAAGAGACTAGTTATGGGACACTTCCCTGGCGTGGTGACCAGTGGTGAAAATGTTACCCACAAGAATTTCACAGAGATGAGAAGGTTGGATCATGATGAGATCCCCTTTCTCTTGGATATGTCACCAACAACCACTACCCTAGTGTGGTGACCAGTTGAATGGTAGTGTCATGCCACTACATGCCCATGGACCTAATAGGCTAGACCGTGATGATATCCCCTATCCTCCAACTAGGTCTTGCTTTTATTATTTTATGGGTCCCTCTATTTCTTGCTAACAATCCTTTTATTGATTTCTCGAGGATCTCTGGGTGAAGCATGTGAAGGTTTTGTTCTTTTGTATTTCATATTTTTCCAACTACTTTTACCCTCTGGGCCTTTAGCCCCTTTGCTAGCTTGGAAAACCCAATGCCTGAAACAATGTATGAGATGGATGAGACGGAAAAGTATGAAAATTGATAAGTATGGTGGGAATGGACGATGACCTTGCATGAACCCATCCAGTGGAAAATCAAACCCTATGGGAACTAACTTGCTATGGCATCCTATCATTCCCCCCAGGTGTGGAAAAGTGGAAAGGCATAAGCTCCAATCACATGTCAGAAGCAAAAATAATTAAATGCACATATTCAAATGTTTTGAGAATCAGAGTGACACATACCATGATACCCTAAATTATTACCTCTTGGAGCAAGACTTATTGTTGTTGAAATACCAGGCTAATGGGATGAATGTTGTTTATGTTGACTATATGGAGGTGTTGAAGAAGAAGGATGGACCCTCCAGGGCCAAGATCAAGTCAATATAGCTCTCGGTACTCCATGTCTAGGACATGTGGGCCTCGAGACATAATCTCCTTAGTTATCCCTAGGCTAGGGGATAACATCTGTCTCTAACTCGAGGACATGTGATCACCATAGAGTGCATGAGAACCTCAACATCTCTGGCATGACCCGTGACCTGCTTGATCTCAAAAAAAAATCATTAGTAATCATTTGGGGTGGTGATATCACCTTTGGTTCATATATGGTACAAAAAATGAAAACAAACACATATACAAATGGAAACACAATTACTATAGCATGAAATGCAGATGGTAGATACAATGAATCAAAATGCCTACCTACTTACCTGTACTTACATGTGAATTCAAGTATTTTCCCCTTGATGGGTTTTAAGGAGGTGTTCGCTAACTGGTAATGGGCGCCTTCTTCCTTCCAATGTAGACAAATAGTATGCATCATTGACTAACTTCCTTCCAACTCTAAAGGGTCCAAGCCAAAATTATGCACTTCCTTTGACATTAGTAGGCTCTCCCTTCTTTGTGTCCCACGTCCAGACTGTATATCCCTCTTTGTAATCCTTGGTTTTGAACTTAGTCATTTCTTGTACAACCCTGGTGTACTGTCTTGAGGGAGGAGGGTGGGACTCTGCTATGAAAACTTCTTGTTGGGATGGTAGGATCAGTATGTCATCTTCTCATTTCTTTAATAATTTGACAGCCCCAACTTCTATGTCTTTGTATTTGTTCAATAGTTGTTGATAATCCTCCTTCTTTGGCCACATTGGATATGATCAAATTCTTCTTTTGTAGCAAAATGCATGTCAACAGGAGAAAATGCAAGAAGACTCTCTTTGATCGGCTCATGCATTTCGTTAGCTTCAATATCATCACCAATTTATTTCTCATGGATTTTGGTCATTGGCACATTCGGGAGGTGGCTTATTTTTCCATCGTTCATAGGAACATTGATATAAGTGAGATCCATCTCTAGGGTGCCTCCCAGCATTCCAACAAACTTCCTAGACAATAGCATTCCCCACACTTTTGGGACATCCACCACTACAATGTCCATGTGGATCACTCTCTTGGGGTATCTTCCAAGGCATACTTCTACATTCTCAACTTGAGTGGGTATGGATATGGACTCAAATCCACACACATTCCTATAAGCTCATGTGACTTTCAGGCCCAATTTTTCCATGACCTTCAAAGACATCATGTTAGCACCTTCCCCTGAATCTAGCATACAGTTGTTAAGAAATTTGCTATTGATCAATAAGGTCATGAAGAAAGGTGGATGTCCATCATACCGAACCCTAAATTGATTGGCTTTTAGAATAATAGGAGGGTCTATTGGTCCATCTGAGCCTTTGAAAAAAATTCAAACCTTTCTTTGACAGATGGTACTTTGATGACTTCTCTCAAGGGGATGGTCATATGAATTTTGGTTAATACCCCTTCAAAGTCAAAATTTAAGTCCACTATGTGATGCCACAGGACCAAAAGAGAGAGGTTGGTTCATTCTCTTTTGTCTAGGATACACTTGGAATTCTTATTTCTTCAACTTTTCTCTTGATTCTTGGTCAAGGTTATTTATCACCTCCATCCTAGCCTTCCTGGTTGCTCCTTTTATGCCTTCTTGATGTTTCTCAAGAGTAATATAAAGGAAAATTTAAGGATCCTCAATGGTATTTTCCACTATGTTCACTTGGTCATGATTTCCATTGTTGAAAGGACACTCATGCTCCCAGTGTGACTCACTACATTACAGACACCAAGGGTTTTCATCCACTCGGTTTGTGGGGGCTAAAGTATTTGGAACCTCTTGATCATTATTTGGTCTGAAAACTTGGTTCCCGTTTTGGAACTTCCCTTTGTAAGGAACCCTAGGGGCTTGTTGTTGAGTCCTATCTAGGTTGAAAATCCTATTCATCGTTAGCTCTTGGGTTTTTACCATGCCATCTACAGTCAGTTGTAATTTTTCCAAGCTAGCACTAATGTTTGAGGTAGGTTCAACATTGTGGACTATCTTAGGTTTAGTGTCCATTCTGACTCTTGGGACTGAGAAAGGATCTACTCTAGATGATGAAAGGTTGTCCTCAATCCTTTTAGCTAGCTCTTGGGATTATTAGATTGTTTGAGGGTTTTTGTCTCTGAGGAGATACCCTAGCTGACCTGCAAAGGCTTTGGTAAAAAGGAAAAGAAGGAAATTGTTAGAAGGATGATGGCTCACTAGGATATTTTGCATCAAGGTTTCAAACTTGTCAGGGAACTCTCTAACGATTTCGTTCTCTTGTTTTACGAGGTTCTTAAGCCTTATCAGTAGCATGTTGGGGTCTTCCTTGGCACTCCATCGTTTGAGGAATACTTCCTCTAACCTATCCATGGTTTTAATACTAGCATCAGGGAGACCATTGTACCAACATCTAGCGCCATCATCGAGGGTAGTAGAGAACAATTTCATAGCTAAATATTCAGAATCATCATTGATGGCATGAAGCTGGAAGAAGGCCCAAAAAATTCTCATGTGATCTTTGGCACTAAAAAAATCATTTCCGGTGAATTTGGGCAACCTCTTTTCATACTTAGGGGGCATTTTCCTAGGGTAACCCGGTATAGTTGTCATGTCAAGGGGTTTGAAAATCTTGTATGACCATTCTCGTTGGTTGTTGGATTGGTTTGGAATGACGGTCTGAGTTCCTATGCTATACATTGTGTTTAAGGGAAGATTGCCTCCAAAAAGTGATTTTATTACAAGAGAGTTTCGGGGAGGATTTCTTCTAAAGGATTGGGGATGGTTGGTGTACCTCCCTGAGGTTTGTGGAGTCTCCAAATAGTTTTCTTGAAACTATCAAAGGGATAAGGGGATCACCCTCAGTGGAGTCGTCAGGTAAGATTTTTAAAGTAAAGGCTTTTGAGGAAAGGCTTACTGAGAAGTGTCGGCTTTGAGGAGAATTGACTCAGTATTCCCCGACAACGGCGCCAAATTGTTATTGCTCAATTTGTACTTATTCCAAAGGAAAAGGTTAAGGGAAAGAAAACTGACGTAACAGAAGGTTATCTTATCAAAGCCACCTCAACAAGATACCTCTTTCTATTTAGGGTTGATGGCCCAGGGAGACATCCTCGATGACCTAGAGATTTGGGAAGGAAAAGGATAAAGTGTCTATAAAAGTATCCCCTCTCAAAAGTCACACTAATCAGAAATTCATAGGGTTTTAACCAATGAAGTAATGAAGTATTCAGATGTACCTGGCCAGAACAAAGCAACAAGAAAACATATCTTTTTCAAGCACAACTTGTTGTTAGTACTTCATAAAACCATGGAATTTATCAATACAATAAATAGTTGATATATGATGAAGAAAAAAGAATTTGATAACAACAATGTTTATGGGATGGTTGCTTCACAATAAATGCCTTGAAAGAGCTTCAAAATGACCCAAAATAATCACTCATTAATACCAAAGTACTAGCATTTGTTTGAAGAAAATTAGGCAGTGTATAAATCAACTTTACAATTGCTTTTAGGTGTTTTTAATGTTGCAATAGATAGTTGTAGCTTACTTTTGTAATAACAAAAAGTAGGTTAGTAGATTAGTCTATTCTAGGGTTAGGAAGAGTTAGTAGAGAGCTTAAGGTAAAGGTTTTGAGAGTAGCTTTTATCAATCACTCAAGTGCAAGGCTTAGATCAATGCTTTTTAGCATAAACGGAGTCTCTTTTAACAAAAACAATCTTGAAGGGAAAAATTGATAATAAGAGAGCTAGAGACAACAAGGTTAATGATTTAAGTGTTGGTAGCCCAAGGCTTCAATCACTAGACATTAGGGGGGAAATGGCCACTAGAAAGTAGGTAACCCTGGGCCCTAGCAATTTTCCTCCTCCTTTAGCTCAAAGATGCAGTAGATGGCGACTAGATGAAGCAAAATATGCTAGGGTGTTGCAATGGCAAGGCCCTTAGCACAAAGCTTCAATAAAATAGGGTTTCTAGCATAATCTAGTAGGTGAAAGTTATTAAGGCAAGAACAATAACATGTGCTTTAGTCTCCTAGGGTTTTAAGCTAGCAATTTCATAATCTTTGAATAAATGCATGATAAATACACCATAGCCATTCAATGAAGAAGAATTTCAAAAATTTTGCTTACATTCACCAAGAATCATCTAGCAATAGGCCTAGTTGAACACTTCCACCAAGAAAAATGCTAGAACACACCAAAAATAGCCTCCTTCAAGAAGTGCACACTAAATTTCAGCCAAGAAACCTTAATTAGGGCACGGATTTCAAACCTCACTTAAGTGTGAGTGAAATATGATGAAAAATAAGAGTGATTTTTCCCTTATTTATACAATTACAATGACCTTTAATTTAAAAATTAGGTCAAAAAGCTTGACATGGCCAGTTTACATGTAATATCCAGTTTTTACATAAAAATGACAATTTAAACCCTAAATCAAGTAGAATAGGTGACTTCATGCCCCTTTAGGGTGACGTTAAGCCTCTCTGGTGAAATGTTAGCCTCCATGAGAAAAATGATAGGCTTCCCAAGGCCTCTGGATCAAGACACACGTGCCACTTGGCACATAACTACCTCCAAAGTATACATCAAACACTCATGATGTAAAAGGTCATAGAGGTGACATCATGGGCCTTCCAAGGCCAACATCATAGTGGGAGGGAAAGATCCCCCTAGGTTCAGGCCTACCAGGCTGTCTCTGGTGGAATGTCCTCCTCTCTCTATGGTGAAAGCCTTTGACATGTGTATGCCCCTAACTGGGGTATCAACATCCATCTGGTGGGATTTTATCCCTATGGAGGTCCGAACTAATCATCTCCCCATGTGGACCTATCGGTCGAGTGTGGCCCTGCAAAAAAAACAAGTACGCCCTCCATGGATTCATAAGTCACAGGGATCATAGCAATGTCAATCATGTCTAATAATCAAGTTATCTAAACATGTGCATAAAACCCCCTTTTCCCAGAGAAGTGCTCAAAGACGTTATGTTATTCTACAAGCCAGGTTTGGAGAGGGTGTCAAGAGGTCATACTGGGCTAATTCTCAAGGGACATGGGATGTTTCCAGGTGAAGATAAATCTAGGCTATGTAAGTGGATGAGGTGGTGTAGGGATGCTTGATCAATGGGTGAAGTGATGACAGGGGAATGTATGGCTTACCTGTGGGTGCCTATGAAGAGGGTGAGTTGCACCTTGTTAGGAATGCAAATGTTTCCAAGATCATTCAATGCCTTTTACCTTTTTATCTTATTTCTTTTTCTTTCAAGAGACTAGTTAGGGGACACTTCCTTGGCGTGGTGACCAGTGGTGAAAATGTTACCCACAAGCATTTCACAGAGATGAGAAGGCTGGCTCATGATGAGATCCCCTTTCTCTTGGCTATGCCACCAAGATCCACTACCCTAGTGTGGTGACCAGATGAATGGTAGTGTCATACCTCTACATGCCCATGGACCTAATATGTTGGCTTGTGATGAGACACCCTATCCTCCAACTAGGTCTTGCTTTTATTATTTTATGGGTCCCTTTGTTTCTTGCTGAGAAGCATTTTATTTCTTTCTCGAGGATCCCTCGGCGAAGCATCTGAAGTTTTTTTTCTTTTGTATTTTATCTTTTTTCAGCTACTTTTACCCTCATGCCTTTATCCCCTTCTTCCCAGAAGGTAAGGTACAACCCTTTGCTAGCTTGGAAAACCTAATGCCCGAACCAATGTATGGGATAGATGAGAGGGAAAAGGATGAAAAGTGATAAGTATGGTGGGATTGGACGATGACCTTTCATGAACCCACCCAGTGGAAACTCAAACCCTATGGGAACCAACTTGCTAGGGCATCCTATCATTCCCCCCAGGTGCGGACAAGTGGAAAGGCATAAAGTCAAAGCACACGTCAGAAGCGAAAATAATTAAATGCACATATTCAAAATGTTTTGAGAATCAGAGTTACACATACCATGACACCCAGAATTATTACCTCATGGAGCAAGACCCACTGCTACTGAAGGACCAGGTTGATGGGATGGATGTTGTTTCTGCTAACAATATGGAGGCACTGAAGAAGAAGGATGGGCCCTCTATTGACCATGAAAAACATCAACGCAGTTTCGCCTGCAAGGTATTGCTAAAGCCTATTATTATAAAATCTAAATAATACTAATAGGTGGGACCCCCTTGAACTATTGAAGATAAGATCTGTTCATTTTTTGATGTTGTGATGGTGTGTGACATGACTTACATGGTTGATGAATATCTTGTTGGTTATTGGTTATGATTTTGAGCTTATTGACTCCTTATGTTACTACAACCTATGTTATTCATTAATGTCATTGCTATTTGTTCTTATCGCACCTGCACAACAAATATGTTAGTTGAAATTACATGAAAGACAAGCTTGAGAGGGGAAAAATAAATGCAAAGAAAAGGGACTTAAAGCTACAAATACCACATGCAAACAATTGGGATGAGAAATAATGCAAAGGGATGGATTTATGTTAACTATCCCATACACTATACTACATGCATAAAAGACTTAACAATTATTGTTAAATGCTAGATAGCAAGTAAATGGTTATGCAATTGTGATTGAATCATATGGTAAATACGCATATGGTATGAAATGTTGGTGGCACACATTGGCAGGGTAACAGTGGTAATGGTTATATGTTTTTGTTTGAGTTATATGATGTGAAATGGCATATGTTGATCGCGCTACAGGCTTTAATGCAATGATGGTTTCGATACATGTTCAATTAATCATGTTAATGGAGAATTGTTGGCAAGTACTGTTGACTTAATGAGATAAGGGTGGTGGCGACGTGCATTTACTGCACGTCACCTTTACTCTTCTCGTTGGTCGCCACCCTAGTCAGGCTATTGTTCGATCTTGTTGTTGTGTTATGCTCCGATATTTTACCAGGAAGGAACCACTCGACCAACTCTCATTTTAAGGAATTCATTTAACAGGATGAGTTTTTTCAGTCGAGGAAGCCATGGTTGAGGAAACAGAGGTAGAGGTAACTGGAACCGAGGCCCAAGAAGGCCCAGGTTCTCCATACATTTTGACGTTGATTCAGAAGAGCTTGGCCAATTGTTTCATGTTGGATTCTTCAATTGGATTGGGAAGGGAATAGTCCAACCTAGGCCTGAAAGGCCTCCTTTCCAAGTCCC
>ML801018.1:144302-157240 GCA_009831015.1 Picea engelmannii
GCAAGCATTTCTTTATTGTATGTGGACTGTAAGCATTCTTTTTTGTTTAGTTTCCTGCTTTCAAATGCTATTGGGTGTAAATCTTGCATCAAGACTACTCTGATCCCAAAACCTAAGGCCTCACATTCAATTATGAAAGGTTTTGAAAAGTCGGGTGTAGCTAACACGAGGGTTGTGGACATAATTTTCTTTAAACTTTCAAAACATTTTTCAGATTCTTCATTCCATTGAAAGGAGTTTTTCTTTAGGAGATTTGTTAGGAGGGCAGTTAGATGAGCATAGTTTTTGACAAATCTTCGATAGTATCCTGCCAAGCCTAAAAAACCTCTTAACTTGGATATACTCTTTGGCTTGGGCCTGGGCCATTCTGTAATTGCTTTGATTTTATTTGGATCTACCTTGACTCCCTTTTTGGATATAATGTGACCGAGATACTCTACTTCCTCCTTGCCAAATGTACATTTTGACATTTTTGCATAGAATTGATTTTTTCTAGAATAGATAATACTTGTCCCAAATGATTGATGTGTTCCCTCCATGTTTTGCTATATACCAGAATGTTATCCCCCACTTTTAGGGATAACTAGGAGATTATGTCTCGAGGCCCACAGGTCCTAGACATGGAGTACCGAGAGCCAGATCGACTTGAGCATGGCCCTGGAGGGCCCATCTTTTCTTCTTTTCAACACCTCCACTTTGTCAAGCAGCAGCAGCATCCACCACCTCGGCTTGGTCCTATATCAGAGATGGTTCTTGCTCCATGAGGTAATGAGTCCAGGTATCATGGTATGTGTCACTCTGATCCTCAAAACCTTTGAATATGTGCATCTAGTTCTTTTTGTTTCTAACGGGTGCTTGTATCTTATACTTATCCACTTGACCATGTCTGGGGGGAATGACAGGATCCCCTAGTAAGCATGTGCCCATAGGTTTTGAGTTTCCACTGCGGGGATTCTTGAAAATTCATCATCCACTCCCGTCATACTTATCACTTTCCATCTTACTTCCCACTCATCCTTCCCACTACATTGGTCGAGGCATTGGGTTGGCCAATCATGTAAGGGTTGCACCTTGCCGTGTGGGAAGAAGGGGCTAAAGGCCCAGAAGGTAAAAGTAAGTTGGCAAGAGATAAAGGCCTAAAATAGAACCTCAAGATGCTTCACCCAGGGATCCCCGAGAAAGCAGTAAAAAGCTTCTCAGCCAGAAACAAGAGGGACCCATAAAATAATAAAACAAGACCTAGTCAGAGGATGGGGAGTCTCATCACGAGTCAGCCTATTAGGTCCATGGGCACCTAGCGGTATGACACTACAAGCAGCTGGTCACCACGCCAGGGTAGTGGCTCTTGGTTGCATGGCCAAGAGAAAGGGGGTCTCATCATGAGCCATCCTTCTCATTTCCATGAAAATGCTTGTGGGTAACATTGCCACCATTGGTCACCACGCCAGAGCAATGTCCCCTGATTAGCTTCTTGAAAGAAAAAGCAATAAGAAATAAGAATAAAAGCCATGAATGGGCTTGGAAACATTTGCATCCAGAACAAGTGCAGCTCACCTTCTACAAAGGCACCCACAGGTAAGCCTTGCATTTTCCTGCTATCACTGCACCCCTTGTCAGGACATCCCTTATCCACCTCATCCATTTACATGACTCAGATTTGATCTCTTTCGGAAACATCCCTTTTCCAGTGGACCCTAGCCCAATAGGACATCCTGTCACTTCCTCCAAACTTTCCTTGCAAATTTCTATAATGTTTTTGAGCACTTGAGGGGTTTTATGCACATGTTTAATAAAATTGATGATTGGATGTTATTGACATTGCTATGATCCCTGTGACCTATGAGCCCATGGAGGGCGTATCTGTTGATGTGCAAGATCATACCCGACTGACAAGTACCATATTAGACAGGTACACATGGGGAGATGATTAGTTCGAACCTCCATGGGGCTGAACAGCCCACCAGATGGATGCTGAGACCCCAACAGGGGGTAGAGATAGGACAAAGTGTTTGCACCACGGAGGAGCAGAGCGTTCCACCAGAGGCAGTTGAGCAGACCTGTACCCAGGGGGGTTGTGCCCTCTCCACTGAGACGTTGGCCTTGGAAGGCCCATGACAAGTACCATATTAGACAGGTACACATGGGGAGATGATTAGTTCGAACCTCCATGGGGCTGAAGAGCCCACCAGATGGATGCTGAGACCCCAACAGGGGGTAGAGACAGGACAAAGTGTTTGCACCACGGAGGAGCAGAACGTTCCACCAGAGGCAGTTGAGCAGACTTGTACCCAGGGGGGTTGTGCCCTCTCCACTGAGATGTTGGCCTTGGAAGGCCCATGACATCACCTATGACGTCATCCAGCGATATGGTGGTTTTGGGAGGCAGTTGTGGCATGATTGCCATGTATGGCAGCATCCAAAGGCCCAAGGAGGGCTAACGTTTTGCTCCAGGAGGCTACATTTTCCCTAGAAAGGGATAACGTCACCCTAAAGGGGCATGACGTCCTCATTATTTTCTTGATTAGGGTTTCATTATGACGTTTTAATATAAAACAGTATTATTTGGTATTTTGGCCTTGTCGACCTTTTGGTGACCTAATTTTTAATTAAGGTCATTTGTATTGTATAAGTAAGAGAGAAAAACTCTCTTTTTATTCATCATCTTTCACTCACCACTTGGTAAGGTCTGAAATTTTCGGCCCTCTTAGGGTTATTGGCTGAAATTGTGGCACACTTGTTTGAGGAGGCTAATACATCATCTTCATTTATGTTCTCATGACGATGCACCCAGCACTTTGGGATTTCACACGTTCACCTTGTGCTCAGCCACAGGCATGTCCAACTCAGTAGATCACCTTTCCCACAAGATAATCATCTGGAGTTCTTCTCAACTCTCTGAATGGAGGAGGTCATCTCTACATTCCAACTCTGTCTCAGATAGGAACCATGTACCCTTCTTAGGTGCTTTCTCTCAGGTTTGTAAGCTAGAGAAAGTCTCACATAGCTGCAATGATCTACATCTCACAGGTTTGTAAGCTGGAGAATGTCTCACATAGTTGCATTCATCAACAGGATGGACAGGGGGGTGTGGGTTGTGGGGGTGTTGTGTCGGGGTGGAAGTCTGCGGAAGTGGGGGTCTGCGAGAGTGGGAAACAGGGACTGCGGGAGTGGGAGACAGGGTCCGTGGGATTGTGTCGAGATCTGCAAAGGGGTTGTGACGGAGTGTGAGTGTGAGTGTGGTCGGAATTTGGAGGTGGGGGTTACGGGGGTTGTCGAGTAGTGTGAGCGGGACAATGGGATGACAAATTTGTGGGTCGGGGGGGTTGGATCAGGGTTTATTTGTACGGATGAAGATGGAAACAAAAATAGGTACGAAACCTTGCTCTGATACCAATGTAACAGCAATGTTGTTATTAATTATTAATTCGTAGACAAAGTTACTCTGAGTAAATATATTGATAGATAAATGAATAATAGATGATTACAATTGAGAAGTGGGGGCTCGCTTATGTACCCACGCAGGGGTGCCCATAACCAATAGCTAGGTCTTTTCATTATTAATAATTATTTATTAATTATCATTTAATTGTTATATTTATTAATATCTTATTTATGTGTATTTTTGTGTTCCTAACAAATTTAATAGAGAATTTGTTGTCCATGGTTAGCACATATAAAACTCCATAAAACATAGAATACCATCTCTAGGATCTTTACAACTCTAACAAGTTCATCTAAACTCTAAGCATGCATGAAATGAACACATGTATTTTTGGTCAACATGTCCCTAGATAAAACCCCCCCGGGGAAAACGAATTTGGAATGAAGGTATATATAATGATGATCTAAAGCATGAGATACACCAAGTCATACAATACAAAGGAACCTGTATGCATAGCAAGCTCCTCTCGAGCCTTGCCAAAGGATCCAATGAGATATGCGCCCAAGCTTAGTGCGCCCTCTCCCTTTCTTGATATGTCCACTGAAATGAAGCGCCCTCCTTCCTCTTTGACCCAATGAAGAAACCCCAACACAGAAATTTGCTCTTGTGTGTTGCCTCTCCACTGAAACAATCAAATCTGACTTCCTCCAAGTATAGATGCTCCCTGCTAGCTGTGCGCCCCCCTCCTATGGTGCGCCCTCCTCCAAGCAAGTGTGATCACCACAAATAATATGGGCCCTAAGCCTCCATGAGTGCTCCATGAATGGAGGCGCCCAAGCTCTCCTCTCCCAATGCTTCTATTCTCAACCCCTTGCCCTTCTCCAAGCTCCTTTGATGAACATACAAGTGAAAATGAGCCTCCAAATGCCCTATGTGCCCTCTTTATAGAATTCATAAGGAAACCTAGAAATGGATGGATGAGATCATCCCATCCCATTTCTAATCAAAAGTTGAGATTTTCCAAAAAGAATCTCAACTCCAAACCCACTTTCGCTTAGTTTCCTTATTTCTCTTTATGTCCCTCAATTCACCCACAAAGTGAATTAATACACTATTCACTTAAKTGACACTMTTCACTCAAGTGACAAATTTCACCCTTTTGACATAGGAAAAATGTCAAAGTGAAATTAGACATAAAGTATAAGGCACAATAATGGATCAAATATTTCCCCTTTGTGGTTAGAGACCCACAACCACAAGGGGACCACTTTCCAAGGTACCCAAATCTCAACACTTAGAAGGTTGAAGCCTTACAACCTAACTAAGGTCAGCCTACACACAATTATAGCAAGCCACAACCTATACCTTACATGATCAACCTTTCCTTGAATTATTATCGATACATATGACACCACCCTCTTTTCCCACATAACACATATTCTCTCTATCCATTGTTGTGCACATGTCCTTAATTTTAAAAGATATCTTAACATCACAAGGAAATAGCCTAGATGGAATGATAGAAAGTTGCCACCTATACCTTGTAAGAACAACCTTTCCTAGAACGAATACCATCAACTAGGAAGCCACCCATTTTTCCACCAATCTCACATTCTCTTATTGATTATTCTACACTCCTATTTAATTTTAAAAAACATCTAAAGTTTAAACAACAAGGATAAATTTAACCCATAACGTTTGACAACAATCACATTTGCATATGGAGTCGAAAGTATGTCACATGACCCATAATTTTTGGGTCCTCTGAAAGCTCCACGAAATGCTAGAGACAGGATTCAATTTTGGTTCCTCTATTACAAGCTATATCCCTCCCTATCTTATTGAGGTATTTTCTATATAGAATAATTCTATACAATTTCATTTAGTAGTCTCCTATAGAATCCCCATCCCACTTCACTTTTGCTATACAAAGAATTCCTTGCAAAATCTACAAATGTGTATAAATTTAATGCAAAACAAAAATTTCACCACTTGACTAGAGGTTTCCTGGATCTTAACTCAGTGAATTTTCAGCTTTAGGGCTGTTATGAAATAGACTATAAAACAGTGACGAGAAGAGTAGAAAATTTCACATTCTAACAACTCGATCTTCTAGGCAATCCAAGGAGAAAAGATTCCAAACAACCCAGATAAGTTTCCTCCCTCTTGTAAATTTTTCTCAAACCCCAACCCAGTTTCAAGTCTCAATAAATTTTCACTGTTTAATGCCCAACCCACATATATTTCTCTCCTGAAAATGTAAATAGCATAAGCAAAAATTTATGGCAGGAAACACAAGGATTCTTTTACAGCAATATAGAACAAAAATAAATGCTCACACCTAGAAAAATATGACTCGGAGATTTTTGGGCAAATAGCCACTGGAAAAACCCATAAGGGGAAAACCAGCGAGAGAGGGAATTTTTATTATTTCAGAGCTCAGAAGGAATTTCTTTTACAGCAGAGTCTTGATGATTACAGTTGCTTGAGACATCCTCTAGGACATAGACCTTAGAGAGCCCCTGAGATGGGTGTGCGGTTCCTATCTGAGACAGAACAAGAACGTAGTGATGGCCTTCTCATTACAGAGAATTGAGAAGAACTCCAGATGATTCTCCTGTGTAACGCAGCAAGAAAGGAGATCCGTTGAGTTAGACGTATCGGTGGCTAAGCACAAGGTGAACGTGTGAATTCCCATGAGCTGGGTGCATTGTTCTGAGACAGAGATGAAAACGATGTATCAGCCTCCTCTGAGCAGAGAGTTGAGATGATGAACTCCAAATGACTCTCCTGTGTAATGCAATGGGAAAGAAGATTTGTTGAGTTGGACGTCCCTGTGGATGAGCACAGGTGAACGTGATCCTAGTGGCTGAGCACTAGTGAGTGTGGTTCTCTTGTGAGACGCAATGAGATAGAGATATGGACATCCCTATGGATGTGCCCCTAGTGGCTAAGCACTAGTGGGTGTATGAGATCCCTTGCTATATTGTTCAAGAGTCAGACTTACCTGTAACCCTAATTGTAATGTAAAGGGTACAGGTCAGCCCCGCCTTAATGTGAAAGATAATAAATGTAAAAGATAATTAATTTGGTAATTATAAAATATATTGTGAGTTAGTAAGGTCGGCCATGTTGTGCCAATAGACACTTTTGTTGACAAGTTCAGTCTAATATAAGTAAAGGTAAATTCCCCATTGAGGAAGTGTGAGTTTGGAAATTTCAGCAAGTACATCTTCTTGGGAAAAGTGCACACCTATCTTGGGCGCTAGTCTTTTAGGGTTTGTGAGCACCCTTTTGTGTGCTAGGTTTTCTTGGTGGTGGAGGTCTTTCTCTTGAAGAATATAGCAAAGGATTAGCTGGGTTTTCTTCCCTTGTTGAGAAGGGTTTCCCAGGATACTTCTTGTGTACTTGTGCATGGTGTTTCTTCTTGTGATCTCAGTTGCTGCAACAAATTGTTTATGGTTTAAGTAAAATTGTTAAAATGGAATGAACTTCATGCTTAAGCCCTGCCTATTGAAAAATCAACATGGTTTCAGAGCTTAGGTCCTGAAGAACCAATTGCACAACCATCTACCAGTCATCTTCTCATTTCTGCAAAACCGTACGGCCCTCCTAGGGTTTCCAGAAAACCCGTACGACCCTCCTTTCTGAGGTGTTCCAGCCCTTAATACTTGGATGTTGGTGCTGAAATTTGGACAGGGGGGTACGGCCTCCTTCAACGCACCTCCAGAAGCTCTTAAAGTGAAATTCCGAGCATTTTGACTTTTTGGCCCTAGGGTTTCGCTAATTTCTGCAGAAAATCCAGAATTAGGGTTTTTGCAACTCTTTGAAGGAGCTCTTCAGCTCACCGGTGTTATTCTATCTTTCAAAGGCTTATTGTTGGCAGTCATAAGTCCAACAAAACCTAAAAGTGCTAGCCTAGCCTAGTCGTTAGGTGTTCTAGCCCAGTTGACAAGGGTTTGTGAAGAATCTAAAATTATGATGATCAGAACTATGATGGAAGATAAGCTTGATGAATCAAGCAACTTCAAGTTCCTGGAAGACAAAACTTCAAAGGAAGACTTATTGTGGGTGATACAAATAGGTGACACTGTGACTACCTTCTTCATGAAAATGTCAGAGGACAGAAATCAGCCAGGTGCCATTGGATAAATCATATCAGCACCCTCAGGTATGCACTTGTATATATATTATTTGTATCATTGTCATGAGGGTAATTGCAGGAGGAAGGAACCTTTTTTTTTGCTGAAGTCTTGGATCCGAAGGGATCTTAGTGCATTCAGAGGAACAACACACTGGAAGCGAAGACTCCAGGTTTGATTGTTGTAATTGTCATTCCTCTAACCTATATTTCTAAAGTTTGCTACATTACAAGTAGGTATTGTAGCTGTGACAACAATCAATAAATTGTTTTGATTCTAGAGATGTACTCATTATTCTCCTTTAGGAGATATTCTTGTTTTGGTTCCTCTTGTTTTCTTGTTCCAGACAGTTTAACAACAAAGGAAGATGTTTATCCTTTAGAGGGAGTCAAAACTATTTGAGAAAGAGGAATAATAGAACCATCATTGAGGCAACCAATGTAATAATGCATGATCAGAATCTTCTATGATTCTATGGGCAGAAGCATGCATGTCGCAGTATATGTTCAAAACAAGAGTCTTCACCAGACTTTGAAAAACATAACTCCCAAAGAAGCCTTCACCAGAGTGAAGCTTGAGATTGAACACTTCAGGATATTTGGGTGCCCAATGTATTTTCATGTACCCAAAGAGAAGAAGTCCAAGCTAGACCCTTCAGGAAGAAAGGATACATTTATGGGATAACAGTGAATCTTCGAAGACATTCCAGATCTACATCCCTAGTCAAAGACAGATTGAGACAAGAAGAGATGTTGTCCTTGAAGAAGAGATAGCCTTTCAAAGATCCAGAGAATCTCAGATGGAGATTGACAGTGAGACAATACCTTCTCCCCCTTCAAGCAGTTCAGAGGGACACAGACATTATTCCAGCTGATCCAGTTGCCCTAGTTGATATGTCCAGAGATATTGCAGTAGGGCATAAAAGGCCTGCATAGGCTCACTCTGCTGGAGGCAGAGAAACATACAAGCCTCTTAAGGCACATTTTGAGAGAACACGGAGATTTTTCGAGCTACTCTTCAGCCATGAGCCACATCATTGATTATGAGCCTCCTTGTCGTGGAGAAGCAACAGGAGAACATGTATGGAAAGATGCCATAACAGAAGAATACCAGTATATCTTAAAGAATGATGGATAAGATATTGTTCAGATACCAGAAAGGAAGTCTGCGGTGACTTCCAAGTGGATCTATAAAGATCAAGCATGCAGCTAATGGAAGTGTCGATAAATAAAAAGCGAGATCTATAGCTAGAGGATTCTCACAAACAGAGGGAGTTGTCTATGATGAGACACTTGATCCAGTAAGCCAGATACACTTCCATCCGTACTACCATCCATGAATTGGAAACTATATCAGATGGATAGATTCTTAATGAGTTTGGGCTTCAGCAAAAGTGTTGCTAATCCAAACCTATATTATTACAGTATTGGTGATGAGAGCCTGAATTTCATGACTTATTCATAAATCCTTGTTGTCAGATACAAGTAAGATTTGACTTCTGATTTCGAGATGAAGGATCTGAGTATGATGCGCTACTTCTTGAGACAAGAAGTATGACAAAGGACCGATGAGATTTTCCTTAGTCAAGGAAAATATACAATGAGAATATTAAAGAAGTTCAGTATGACAAAATGCAAATCCATGATGTTTATGTCAAACACATCACATGCAACACCTAAAACCCTTACCAATGAGTGGTTGTTTTGAATTTGTGTTTGTTGTTATGTTTATTTGCAATTGGTTGGTTGAAGTGTTTTGTCAAACACTTTGTGTGCAATGGTTGTAGCATTCATTTAAGTGTATTTTCTGATGTATTTGTCCCATATTTCTTCATGTAATATATAAAGAAAACACATGCAATGATAACCAAATAAATCATAAACTAATAGTTATTAAACACCATAAGATAGTACCTCAAATCATTGCTTTATCTAATATGCACTTGGTTGTCCAACACATAGTAATTTTCAGATCTGAAATGTATTTGCTACAGCTGATATATGGCTGGAAAATACATACAAAATGCAGCGAAAGAAAAGCAAAGAGTCTCCCAATAGAATTGCTCTAACAACTGCTCCAAAAATATGTAATTTCTTCAGCAAAGGATGGGCCCAATGACAAGATATGTGCCCTGCTTGGTCTGAATTCGCCCTGGCTGAAGATGAGGCTCAATCCACCAATAAAATGGCCAATCTCCTCATAAATAATTCACCCAAGATGTATAGAACTCGATCCCAACAAGTAGAAAATGATACAACCCCAAAATATGAAGATTTCCACTACCATATGCGCCCCTCCAAGCAATATTTCGCCCCGCTTCACAAATGAATGACTGAAATGGATTTGAACTAAATAGAAACTGGTGTAGAATGGTGAGGGAAGAATCTTTCACCTCCTTGACCAAGTTTGGATCAGGAAAGGTGGAATCTTTCACCACCGATCTGATCTCTAGGGTTTGTTTAGTCAAAACCCTCAAAACCCCCAAGTATCATGGGCTCTCTAGCAAGAAGCAAGACATCAAAATGATAATCAACATAATGAGAGAATAGAAGCCCATATTTCTCTTTTATCCCCCCTGTTCACCTTTTCTCTCCAAGTGACTTTTACTTTATTTCATTATTCCTTAATTAAATCACTTTATTAATTAATTAACCATTTTACCTCTAAAAAGTGATTTATCCATCCTCATGGCTTCTCCGACCACTGAAAGTCACTTCTTATCATCTTATCCTGTAGTGCTCTTCCTCCCGATTCTGATGAGCTATTACACTAAGAGGTTTCTCCAAGTATTATGCCCAATATGACCTTCTTAGTGAATTTAATTAAGATATAACCCATAATAACTCAAAATTACGAAAATCCTCAGAATGCAAAAGAACCAAAGCCAAGTTGTGCGGAATGGATCCTGATGATGAAATATGATGAACGATGCAATTCTGGCCCAATAAAACCCCTCAATATCTCCGAAACTCGCTGTCAACCCCATCTCGCTACTCTGGCAAGCATCCCACTCTGTAACATAGCAACAACCAAAATTGGAGACATTACATAAAATGGGAGCGATTGAATTCTTTGAAATGATCTGGAAATTGAGTAGTTGATACACACAAAGTTTATGCTTCTTACTAGATACTCTGGCTAGAAACTCTCTGTGCAAAGATGAGTCTTTATTCAGTCAATCTGTGAAGCTGCAACAGAGACCTATCTACTTGAAAAGCACATTCTTCCAATACAATTATAGAGGAACAGCTACAGAAGCAGACTAACCAGACCCTTCAGTCTTTAATAAATGGCCATGAATTTGTATACGTTAAAAGACCCCTTGGAACAAGGTCTATTAATTTTGAAAATAAGACTGATAAAAATAGGCAAATTTATATGATCCTGTGATTTCTAAATATGAATAGGGAATTTGTTATTAATACAAATTTGGCTGAAGTTAAACTAACCAAAGAGTTTCGATATAAGCCAGTATTTTCTATTTAGGTGTAAAACTGTTGGATTTATAGTAAGCCTTTGCTTTAGAGGATGTCATTTAATTGAGAATTTGTAGGGTTTTCTATACGTATCCCTATGTTTCCAAAAGTGAAAAGCAAGGAATGTTAATCAATTCAGTGTGAAATATTAGTAACAAGAATGCAACAGGTGAATGACACTTATGTTACTAAGATTTTGAAATTATTACCAATTTGGAATATACCAAAGATAAAAAGGAAAATAGAGAAACAACAGATGGGTCTTGGTACAAAAAATCATTAAAATATAAGACACCAATTTGCAATGATCGTTAAAATATTACTAACAACAATATAAGATGTGAACAACCCTGAAAATTACTAAGGTTTTTGTAATAATTAGCAATTTAAAATACAAAAAATAAAAAGGAAAACAGGGCAACACAAGATGGTTCTTCGCACAAATAATCATTAAAATGAAGACAAACTAATGCATGCAAACTCCAAGTTCCCTTCAAACTACTGTGTCTGTAACACTAAACAAATGTATCTAACATTCCTGAATTCACCTCTATGAACTAGGTTGCCTTAGACCTTCACAACTTGCAACATATCTGGCAAACAAGATAATTTCAGTAGAATATGCAGGACTTGACCTACTTTACCTGTTCTGTCAACCTTTGAATAACTGTTCTGAAAAGCACCTTTTCAGAGCATCTCCCAAGATTATGATGCTTACTAATTTTGTTGTTAATATCAGATGGTCTATAGTTGATTGTTGTCTGCAATATAACAAATTAGAAGTGAAATTATATTAATGTCCACAAATGACCAAATTAGGTCTGTGACACTTGAAAGGACTGCAAGTAATGACAGCAATACAAGTAGATCCTAAAACATCTGCTCACTAAACAATCAAACTGAGAGTATAGAACAGATAGCATAACAAGGGAAACCAAAAAGAAAAAAGACTCACAGTAATACATAATAGAAAAATCAAAAAGCCTCCCTTTACACCTGTTGACCACCTATTTCGACTCAGGGTCAACTCCATGTTACATGAAGATATGTGCCTAGTAGTACAACCATTTTGAAGACTTTTTGCTCAACGGGGCAAATTTTGCCCCCGGCACGCATTTCTATGTAATCAGAATTTCCGCTCCCCTGCGTGGGATAATATTGTAACAATGCTAGCATGAGTCAATTGTTGTCTAGTTATCTAGGACTTTATCATTAGGTAAGTCCTTTCATCGAGTGTTTTTTTTTCCTTAGGTAATTAACCTTGCTTAACTGCAATTTTAATTATCCTTGCGTTTTTCACTCACAATAATTCTCCAAAGTGGTGAAAGGTGTTCTAATGATCGAGCCGAAGGGGTAACTAAGGTCTAGGAGTGTTGTAAATGACCATGCTAGACATTTCTTAGAGCCTTGCGGAATTCTGTTAAGTTTTGATAGGTTTGTTTTAAATAATTAAAATTCCCGCAAACTGGGGATTTTTAATTATTTTAGATGTAAATTGTAAAAAAGTGGTCCTTGGGGATTTTGTATAGGGGTATGAGTACTCAAATCAAATGGTTTATGAACACCTACACCCTCGGACCAAGTCTCAGCTCATTTGGACAAGTTTTGCTAGGCCACTATCCATGAGGAGTCCAAGTCGGTCAAAAATCAGCATGTAATTGGCTAAATTAAAAAAGCCAAATTTTGTAAAAGTCACTAAAGTCATGAGAGAGAGTGGGAAAAGGATTCCTAATGTCTTTCCTAAGTTGGGAAAGTGTTTTTCCACTGCCAACAACCCAAGATGACCATTTCCTAAGAAGAGGGGCACCCCTCTTGCTCATGAGCTCATGGAAAATTAAAAATATAGCAAGAGGGCCCTCAAAATTTTGGGTTTACCCCCCATTGACCCTAACTTTACCTTTGATGAGTCGGAAAGGCGTTTTCCCCTTTCCCCACTCA
>ML801019.1:6746-22937 GCA_009831015.1 Picea engelmannii
GACTCTGACAGGACATATGAATCAAAATGTTCATTGGAGAGCTCAGAAACAATGGTGCATTTAGCTTCTTTGAGCATTTCATCCAATTGGGCTTAAGTGAATACCATTAGGCCCCCTGCCCTATGATTCAGTAAAAAATGAAGATGCAAAGAACTCAATTTCTAACCGTTTTTCAAATCCTTCAAACCCAATTGCAGTCATCGGGGCAACTGTTTCTTCCCAAGCCATATCCATTTTAGAATTGAATAAAAAGTGAGACTTTGCTTTCTTAATCGAGAAAGTAGCAGCAGATAATGGACTTTGAAACGAGGTAGTTTCCACTATAGTAGAGTAGAGAAATAATCCCACAGCCGCGCAGTGGAACTGCAGACCAGCTCCTAACAATCCAATTCTAACTTAATCTACAGTTACTACTCCAAGAATACCACAAGAAAATATTAAGATGGCTTTCGGGCGCACTGCACAGAAAGAGAAACCAAAAGCACATTTCAGATTCCATACAATAAAACAATCTACATCAAATGAAATTAACAAAATGTAATAACAAAGATCCTACGTGCTTCTAGCACCTAGTATTGAATATTGTTCAATCTTGCTCCTAAAATCCATGAATGCTCTCTAGTGATTCAGTAACAATATTTGATATTAAAGTTATATGCAATCTATAATTGCAGCTAAATGGATTCATGTCGAACTAAAACAACAACTTCCGTTGATCAATTTCTAGTATAGAAAGAAAACTTACGTTGAAGTATGCAGCACTGCAGAACTTCTCGATGCCACTGTGAGGTCGAACGTCTTCAATCTTGTAGCCCAAAGTTGTTTTGTATTGGGGATAATTACTACTAGACTTCTTCCTCGCACCTTTTGTCTCCATCACAACATTCAATCTTTTTGAAACACAAAACAAGCCACCTCATGAACAAGCCAAACTGATACAAGCTAATGCATCTAAACGATAATGACAAACTGACAGAACACAGATGTCGCGGCAATTGAAACTGCTACCTTAAACCCAAATAGAAGTAAGATGACCATAAGAATCCTCGAAAACTTGTAATAAAAGGCGTCCGGGGAGGGTAACAAAGCGGCCACAGAAGTAAACACTCACTTTATGCATCAACAGGTGAGAAGAATTCTTCCTCCCATCTTTTGCCTCCATCACAACATTAGACCTTTCTGAAACGAAAAACAAGCCACATCAAGAACAAGCCAAACTGATACAAACTATGCCATCTAAGCAACAATGACAAACTAACTGAACACAATTGCCGTGGGAATTGAAAGTCCAACCTTTAAGGAAAAAAATAGGTAAGATGACTACAGGTATCATCGAAAAATTATAATAAAAAGAAATCAGTCCCACGCCAGAAAAACTATGAAGCCCAACAGATTCCCACAATCTGTAACCTCAAAGTATGTGACTGTACACTGCCAACTGTAACCTCAACAATATGTGACTGTACACTGCCAACTGTCATGACCAGTTGTAAGATTGTTTCTTGATCTTCTTGATTTGCTCAAGCCTATTTATCTCATCTCTTTTCCTTTAATGAAACCACTCGCTATGCTCTGCTCATTCCTATTTTCCAATTTCGTTTTCTATGTGTTATCTTTTTTGCTTCTCATTTTTTCATGGTATCATAGCATAGGACGTAAGCCTCTTCACAGTGTCTGGAGAGCAGCCCGATCATAAGAAGAAGAGTGTAGAGCTTACATTGTCTCGCAGACGAGAGCACAAGACACAAGCTTTTTCATAGAGCTTGGAGAGAAGTTTGCAGTCCACAATACACTCAAAAGATCATTGGAGACAACAAGCGCAAGGAAGCAAAAGCTGGAGAAGGGCGAAACAATTAAAGATTCGTGAGCATTTAAAGAATTCGTGAAAGATTCGCAAAATTCTTTCTTAAGAAGAAATTTTGTAGAAGCAGCAAAGGAGAAGCTAATTCAGCCATAAGATTGGACGCGAGAACAAATCTGAACCTCTAATTAAGCTCAGAAAAGACAAGCCCGCAGGTAAGGAGAATTTTTTTTTTCAACCGTAAGATCTGAGCGTGAGAAAGATCGGTCGTTAGCTCAAGAAAAAATTAAGCCACGATCGTTATATCTCATCAGAGAGAGATTGACGATGGGGATGCATTGCGGGGATTAGGGAGCAAATTAAAGTTTGTGAAAGTTGTGAGTTCGCTATCGCTCAGGATCGTTGATCTTGCTAGATCAACAAATCAATGACATATATCGATCGCGCTACGAACGTGCATCTTCGCATTGCGGGGATTAGGAAGAAAATTAAAGCATGAGCAAGTTGTGAGCCTGCAATTGCTCAGGATCGTTGATCTTTCTAGATCAACAGATCAACGGTGGATATCAATCCCACCTCGGACGAGCATCTTCACTTTGCGGAGATCAGGAAGGAAATTAAAGAGTGACCGAGTTGAGTCTTCACAATCACTTGTGGCCGTTGATCTTCAAATCAAGAAGACACATGGTAGGAGATCGTGCACTCTGGCGGATAACCACTTCGGAAGAAATATGAAGGCGTTGAGCGAGAACTCCGGAAGGTTCGAAGCTCGGAGCTCATCTGGACCGTCCATCATTGAGGACATGCGGCACCAGATCTCACACTTCGAAGATTCACACTCTGGAGGTCAGCGCGTATTAGCAGTCGAAAACTCCCGAACGTCGAAGTTTCGAAGAAGATCTTGGCCGTTGGTTTGTAGAGGCCTAAGGATCGTTGGATCGACACCTCTACGGATAGCTCGTCGCCTCAGCACTTCGCGATTATTTTATTGCGAGTGGTGAAAGATCTCTGAAACCCGAACTCCCGAAATAATTATGAGTCGTAGATCTCGACGGGTAATTGAGACCGTCGATCTCTTCCCTTGTTCGGAGTTTTGTGAGTTCAGAGGATTGTGAGGTAAGAAACGAAAATCATTTGGATCCTCGAAGGCACGAATTCCCAAAATAATCGAGGACCGTTTTTCTCAAATCAACGAGCATCGTTGATCTTTGCAGCACATCCTTTATTCATCATTTCGGCTATTCGAAGGAACTCATACCTTCATGCATCTTATCTTCCGAAGCCCGAAATCCCGAAGCACCTGGTTTTCATCCCCCGGTCATATGAGAAGCTAAACAACAATTTTTTTTTGGATCTCGAGTAAACTCAGAAAGCCCAATTCTGCCATTATAGGGGCTACAATTGTTAAAGAACAAAGCTAAGAGCTTTGACTCCATAGATCTCGAGCTCAGAAAGTCACATCCAGCCAGATTGAAGCTAAAGAAGGAGTCTACCCCGTGTTTTTTGGCCCAAAGTCACAACGGAGGATTTCGTGGACCTAGTTTTACGCTCAGTAAAAAGGTAAAGCACGAAAATCCCTTACAATATCTTATGCTCGGATAATCAGATCCAACAAGATCCATACTAGGAAACAAGAAAGCGGTATCAGTGTGACGAGATAGAATAGTCGATCCACAAGTGTGATCGAATTGGTGAATGAACAACCAAGAAATGTTGTCATGGGTTAGCAAAGATGACTCAAGAAGTCAAGAGATCTTAGACAGATTTGGAAACAGAACAACAAAGAAATGGCAAAATATTTTGCAAAGATAAATGAAGAGGTTCCAGTTGTACCTAAGGAGCTCAGACAAGAAGCATATAAGAAGAAAATTGATGATATTTGGAGCAACATGAGCATGAACCTACCATTACCGCCTTAGTATAATGGTAATAATTTTGAATTTTGGTCTGTTAGAATGAATACCTATTTGTGTTTTGTAGACTATTATCATAATCTACATGATCAGGAAAGGGATGCATTAGCATTGCAGATCATCCAACAAGCCTTGGATGACAATATATTGCACAAGGTTGCAACAACAACATCTTTGAAAGAAGTTTGGAGTATTCTAGAAACAAAATACAGTGAAAGAGAGAGAAACAATTTATCGAATGTTTCCACTCTAGAAGGAGCATCTGTGTCTGAACCAGAGCTACCAGAGGAACATAATGAAGGATCATCTATGTTTGAAGCAGAGCTACCAAAAGAAAAGAATCAAGGAGCATCTGTGTCTGAAACAAAGCTACCAGAGGAACAAAATGAAGGAGCATCTATGCCTGAAGCAGAGCTACCAGAGAAAGAGAAAAAAGGTGCATCTGTGTGTGAAGCAAAGCAAGAGAAAATTGTAGAAATTGATGGTGAAACTATCAGTACAACAACCTGCATCGATGAAATGATTCGAGTAGTGTTTGTTGATGACAACAAAGGATCAACATCAATGATGATTGATGAACATTGTGCAGAAATTGGCCTCTTTGAAACAGAGGTAAGAAATCTTGAAATTGAATTTGATGATGATAATTTGTCTTATGATGAGTGCCTTCAAAAAATGAAAGAGAAGAATAAAATTGATGAATTTATGTATGGTGGAGGAAGCTTAATTGGCATTCAGAACCAAGTGGATGATTTGATGACTACAGAAGCAGTGCTTGAAAGAAGGTTTGATGACAGAAGCATTCGAACCAGTACACTTATGACTGCCAATGAAGCGGCTGAAGAAGAAGATAATGTTGATGCAGATTTGAAATGGATTGAATAATCAATCTATGATGATGATGATGATGATGGTAACTGCTCTAAAAAAAAACAAAAAGAAGAGTACCAACATGGTTCCTGTTATAATTTTTTATATTAGATTGACAAGTTGTTTGAGTATGCAGGTGAGCAGCCAAAAGAAGAAGATGAAGACATGGATGAGGATCTCAATGAAGACTAATTTGAAACCATTTTCATGTAATGGAGTTTTGAAGAAATCAGATTTTATTCTGAGTTAATGTGGAAACAGTTTGTTGACTTTGTATCCCAAGATATGAAGGGCATTGATGATAGTTTACAATGGTGGCATCATCCCACTCTCAAAGACAAATTTGTTGCAGAAGAAGATGAATGAAACGAGCATAAGCAACTTGATCAAATTATGATAATGAAGTTACGGCGACAAAGACAAAAGGCAAAACACAGAGCCTTTAATATCAATGCCAAAATGAAAAAAAATGACCAAATTAGAACAATACACAGTTTGGAAGAAGAGAAAGAAGAAACTGAGCTCAAGTGAAAGATGGAGTCTTGTTTTGTTGTTACTTATTGTAAGCCCAAGTGAGACATAGACCAGTAGACATTTTCCTTTCTGAATTCATTTTTGTTTAGTAAATCCATTTTTTTATTTCGCAACACTATAAGGTTTTTTCTTGATCTTCTTTATTTTCTCGAACCTATTTAGCTCAACTCTTTTCCCTTAATAAAAGCACTCAACACTATGAACTCTCCTCATCCCTGTTTTCCAATTTCGTCTTCTCTGTATTATCTTCTCAAAAAATTATAATAAAAAGGACTCAGTCCCCGGGACACCCAAAACTATGAACTCCAACAGATTCCCCAAAGAAAACCGTGTGAAAATAAGCTAGCGAAAAAACTCTTCTGCAATTGAAATTCTAGAGCTAATTGAACACTCCGCACACGGGCACTAAAAGGTCGCTATATATATATATATATATATATATATATATATATATATATATATATCGGCCGGCAATATTTGGGCTGCCGCGAAAATCTAAGCCGAGCTAGTCCGGATTGCAATAACGGCACGTAGTACCTTTCTTTTAATCATTTACTGGATTCTACATTCTGAACTTTTATCAATTGGCAGTGAGAAATATGTTAGAAGACTATACGCTCTTACATATTTTGAACAACTCAATATATTTAACTCGAATTAAGGTAAATTAATGAAGCTTAATATATTTAATTTAAAATTAATTTAAATTAAGAAAGGAGGAGGAGGAGAACGAGCCATCGGCCGCAACTAATCATTACAACGATACAAAAATTTGGTACACTTCGAAAATTGGACTTGTATTCGGGGTTTTGGATTTTTTTTTTTCAATTTCAATTAAATTTTTTTTTTTTTCAAAGAATCAAAATGTTTTAGTATTAGATTGTTAGTTTATTTATTTTGTTAATATTATGTTTTCAAAAATTTGATGATTCACGAGATTCTGTAATTTAATTTTTATTAAGGATACGAAATTTTTGTACATTTCGTAAATTGGACTTGGACTTGTATTTGGGGTTTTGGATTTTTTTTTCAATTTCAATTAAATTATTTATTTTTTCTAAGAATCAAAATGTTTTAGTATTCTATTGTTAGTTTATTTATTTTGTGAATGGTATGTTAAGGTTTTGGTGTGTTAATATATTATTGTGTCGTTTGTGATAATCCATAATCCAATTTGTAAGGGTAAATTTTTACTCTTATTAAATTTTTTTGAGTATTGGATCGGTAATGTGTTTCAACAATATTTCAAAAAAACTCAATATTTATATCCAATTATTATTAAAGCTAATAAAAAAAGGTTATATGGTTTACTTAAACCCTTTCATCTTAACTCATATGAAGTCAACATATTAAAACTCCATTATAATTCAATCTATCATCGAAAAAAAAAAGTTTATTTTAATTCTTTATTATCAAGCATCCTTTATTATCAAGTATGTAGTTGATAATTTTCATATTATGGTTTACATTGACCATTGTTGCCTATAATTGATAATGGTTGTCCATCGTTGTCCTTACCCTATTTTAACATTAGTTCACTATGTTGAGTTGCCTATGGTCAACCATGGTGATTATGTATAACCATGGTTTAGCATGGTAAAGATATATTGCAATGTTTAGCAAGGTTTACTTATGTCAAATTCCTACATTCTCAATTGTTGACCATGACCATGGTTGACTATGTTTGACCATGGTTGGTTATGGTTGGTCATGACTGTGGTTGACCTTAGATGATAAAGATAGTGGTTGAGCATTGATCGTGGTTGACCTTTGATGACCATGATGATAGTTGATTATGGTTGACCATTACTATTCGCATGGTTGACTATGACCATGATTGACTGTGCTTAACTATGGTTGACCATGGGTGAACATGACCATGGTTGATTATGGATGATGTTGAATGACTATCATTGACCATTACCATGAGCGTGGTTAACAATGGATCACTATGATTGACCATGGTTAAATATGGATGACCATGGGTGAACATGACCATGGTTGAGTATGGTGGACGTTGAACGACAATGGTTGACCATTACCATGAGTGAGGTTGACCATGGATGACTATGGTTGACCATGGTTAAATATGGATGACCATGAATGAACAATACTATCGTTGACTATGGTTGATTGATCATGGTTCAATACAATTAAGCATGTGCTTGAATATGGTTGACCATGTCTTTAGATGACTATCGTTGTTGGACAAGCATTTTGGATAAGTTTGGTTAAGTTTTGGCATCTGCACCATAACAAGTCAAAAACTAAAAGGAAGTTAGAAGATGGACTAGAGTGTGTGACAGGTGCACCTGTTGTGGAGTCAAAGCACGTGGAACAAGGAAAAATAGCGGAGCGACGCACAAAATATGGAAAATGGTTATATACCATTGGGTTTTTGGGGACATTTTATAACGGTCTTAGCCCCAATTTTATGTATAAATATGTAAAGGGTCGGGGTAGATAGGTGTGTTGTAGTTTTTGGGGGTTCAAAGAATGGAAGCTTGTTGTTCATGAATAAGGAGCACAGTCTATGCTCGACCTTTTTTCTAAGTATGGAGATGTTATGACTGAGGTTTTTGGGGGTAGTCTTGCACTGCAATAAAACGACTTAGCCAGGTTTGGGTGATGTTTACTATTACATATTTTTGTAAGCACAATGCATAGTTGCAAGGAGATTGGAAATGAATGAATGAATAAGAATTCATCTGTTGTGGATGTAGCCTAGCTTGGGTGAATGACATTAAAACCTTGTGTCTTGATGTGATTCTATGTGTGTTATGTTTCAAATGAATTTGATGGATGGTTAGTATAGATCTATTTACTACTGCACTATGATGATGAATGCTTAGTATTCTGAATATTTCATTGAGATATGTTATGATCATGCACACTTAATCTTATGGTGAATGAATGAATTTTAAGTGGAGTGATGTTGCGCACAGGGCATATTACATGTTAAGTAATTGTTAGGTAATGGAAACTACACACACAGTAAAGGAATAAATAATGCATAGTATGGATATGTTGAATGCCTCACTTCCCCTCATCACTGCAGAAACTTGGTTTTGGCAACCCCTCTATATGCCTCGGGTGAGACTTCAGTTTATTGTAGATGATGCCAAAAGGGCTGGTGTCTAAGGGTTTTGTTGGTTTATTATTATTGAACCTAGGGTCTTCCCATTGTGAGGCAACAAATGGTTCTATTGTCGGGACCGAGATCTGTAACTGAGGGGAATGTTTTGGAGGCCTAATTAGGAAGAAATTTCAGAATGGTTGGAGAGGAGGGAACGAGAATTTTCTAGAGAACAGAATAGGAATCCACAACTCAATGAAAAACAATGTTTGCAAATGTATGTGTTCATAGATCAGCTTGAAATCTTCTTTGGTGAGTTTCCAATCATTTTGAATGAATGGTTAGAAATGATAGTGGCGAATATTGGAAGATTCTGATTGGAGGCTCCGAGAAACTAGACTCATGAATTGATCAAACAGTTGAATACAATAAGTAATAAAGTTTGTCGCGTAGTTTATTTTTGTTTGAATAATATACTAGGGTTTTATATTACATAGTTTGCAATAGATTGTACCTAGTTTTATAGTATCGTAGAAAGATAATTTTTCAAGGGTCTGTGTGGAATATTTATGAACATAATGTTTACTTAGATAAATATGTTATTATGCGATAAGAATGTTATTAATATGGGATCTCATTGCTAGGCACCTTCACACACATAGGGGGATTGGGGGATGACTAGAGGATGATTTGACAGTGGTAAGATATGAGGGAAAGGATGAAGAAGGAATGAATATACTAAGGATGTTGATATAGGAAGACAATTATTTAGATGGAGATATTGGAGTATTGTGTAGTGGGAAAAGGTTTAAGTATTAAGAAGGAAACTATGGTTGAGAGAGAATAGAAAACAGTATGTTTGAGAAAAGAGACCACTGCACAGTGACCCAGGTTACACCATACAAAAATGGGAAATAAAGAGAAAGGGATCCTCATTATTGATCTGAAATTGATCTTTTAAAGACTTGGTTGAGTTTAAGCATGTGTTAAATTACCATTCAAAATATTAAACGAGGAAGGAGATCTTAATGAAAGAATGTTGCAGCCATCATAAAGAATACAAAACAAAAAGTAAAAATTAAGAACAACAAATTATAACGCCAACATTGTTAATGGAGTTCGACAAGATTCCCTACATCTCTAGGACTTTGTCTCTGTGGGGGAGGCTTTCTTATTAATATGAAATGTTGCAAAATTACATCAGAAGTATCTCAAATGGATTAAAAACTAGTATTGTTGTGTTATTCTTGACCTCAAGAATCCAACACAACTGATGACACTGAAAAATGTTGAGCATAGCTCCTGGAAATGGCCTCCAAAGTTGGCTTCCTCAATGGATTCCCTACATAAAAATGGATTAAGATTTCAAATTCTTCAACATTCTGCTATTTATGAACCTCTTCATACTGTCAAAAACCTATGATTTTTATATATTTGGAGTTGGGGGTAATATCCCAACTTCCCCCCAAGATATGGCCTCAAAAAGGGCTCCAGATCCTCCAAAAATGGTCAAAATCCAATAAAATCTCGTTGAATAATGCAAAAAATCCAAAATCAAAGTTAAAAACCCACAAATGGAAAATATGTGTGCTAGCCCCTTTGTGTTGGGCTCCTAGTCATATGGGCACGCCATGTGTCCAATGCTTAATCTCCCTGCACCATAAACCTCCGCTCGAGCCCCTTGTCATCTGACACCTGGTCATGTGGATGGCCATATGGCCGCGGGCTGGTGCCTAGTCCTCCGGTCAAGCCATATGGTCAGGCCAGCTCCTGTCGACCGGGGATTATCCCCAAACCTTTACAACCACCACAAAAAAATTCAAATGGGTCACATAGGGTTTAAGTCCTATCATGTAGCCCGGTCGGTTAGCGCTTGTTGGTTAGACCATTACCTATGCCTAGAGGTCGGGGGTTCGATTCTGCCAGAGGTGCAACAAAATTTTGAATCGACCCACATTGGCCATATCCAAGGTGCCACGTGGAACCCTATGATTGGGCCACGTGTCTCCTCTTGATTTGCCACCATACACATAGTCCGCTTCTCAGTGGACCTCCACATCAACTAGCTAACGCATCTGCCCAGCCAGCATTGTACGACACGTGTCAAGCCTAGAGCCTGCCACCTGGAACTTCGTCACTCTACTGTATTGTACAATTAGTTTCTCGGTCAGCACCACATAACTACCACATTTCATCCATACTGCCATGTGTCGGACTATCATTGGGCGATGTCAGCGTCTGTACAGTCTACGTGTCAAATCCATACTATGCCAACTCAACCTGAAAATGCCAAATCCTCCTGTCGTGTGTCAGACTCTGGTGCTGCCACGTGTCCCTACTGACATCATCATGAAATAATGATGACATCACCTGACACGTCATGCTGATATTTCCAGTACGTCATGTTGACTTTTTTTGACTTTTTTTGTGTGTTTGGGAAATCGATCAGAACACGATAAATTTCACATACGGTGTCCATTTTTGGAAAAAAATTATATGGCCAGAATCAACATGACGAGCCCGACACAATGGTGTTGGTTTCATCCGATTCCTAGAACTTTGATTTTTATGCCTTCCTGGATACATTTGGATCACACCTCCTCACTAAGACCTTTTGGTCCTCCAAAAGGATATTAATTAGTGATCAAGTGTGGGATAGGCCTCCCCACTTGTCGTTTTTCTTTAAACTATGTTTTGTGCACCCGTCACATCATAATGAATTGCATATTAACCATGATAATTGAAATCATATTGTTAGCCATTTGAACTCGTTCACATTTTACTGAATCCACTACCGTCCATGTAGAAAACATTAGCAGCGATAACATCAGAAATTTGACTGAAACTGAACCAATATGTTTGATGTGATTTCGCAACATTAACTTATCTTGAAGCAATGTATGATTGAACTCCCATCCTACAACCATCTCATGTTAATGCTTAAGATCAATTTCTTTACTTGGCACAATTATAGGCGTATTGCTTGCATAAGTTGTTTTCTTTAATTGTTCCATTGTTAGAAGAGATTGATTTACTTTTATGTGATGAGCATGTACAACATATTCATTTCCTTCTTTAGTTAAGAGATATTGATTATGTTCCATGTAGAATATTGCTTTGCGATCATATAAATAATGGTGTCCTAAGACCATTCCACATGTTTCTAGCGACACCACATCACATGTTACTTCATCCACATACTTAGATGCAATTGCAATTTTATGATACATTGCTTTGTTATGGGAAATTCATGATATTTTCTTATCCAATTAAGTGAATATAGTTTGTGATGCATCTCAGTGTTTAATCCCAATTTCTTAACCACTTCCTATGAAATTAAGTTAGATTGAGATCCATTATCTATCAATGTGTCGATCTTAGTATGTTTCATTATGACCCTTATATGAAACAATTTACTTCTAGAATCATAACCATCACCAATTTTACCTAACAAACCAACTCATGTGATCTTAGTCTCATCACCTGAATCATACCCCAAGTTTGTTGGTCTTGTTTTTGTTGCAATTATTTGCATCCCTTTCCTCTCTTTGAACCACTTCGGTCTCTTCTCTGGGTGCAATTTATAGCAATGGTCATCATCATGGCCTTCTTTCTTGCAATGCTTGCAAGAGAGATTATCTTCCTTCATTGTCGCTGAATTTTATTTATTTCCATTCCCCTTTATTTTTTCTTTTTTCCTTGAAGACGATTCCCCTGATACACCAACTCCTTTTTTCCCTGCTTCAACATACGTTGCTTGAACAGAAACCTCATCAAGAATAGTAGGTCCAAACATAAATAAAGTGTTACGAATATGTGCAGGTAAACCTCCTATATACTTCATAAGAGTTTCTTGTGTATTCTTGCACCGTTTGTCCTTTTCTTAGTTTAAGACTTTGCAATTCAATTAAATCCTTTTCCTTATAATCCAAAAGATACAAATACTTTCTAAGTGCAAAAAAAAAAACTTTCCATGATGGAAATACATTACCAACTCACTGAGTACCATGTTCCAACTTACTCTACCACCATATGAGTGTTGTGCCTACAAGATGATGCAATGCCAATTTTATTTGGGTTGCCTCATCTTTGATTTTTTTCACACTACAATAAAATTCCATCTGTTTGACCCAATTATCAAGCCTCTCAACATTGACTTCCCCATCATACATGGGAAATTCAAATTTTACATGAGAATGTTTTCTTGTGGTAGAAGTTGACTTGTACTTGAAGAAGAAGAAGAAGAAGATGGAGATGAAGGAGGTGAAGAAGGAGGTTTATGAGGGTCCTCTCCTTCTTCACTATTGTATTGTTTTGATGATTCCCCTTGAAAAGGCCTCTTCATTCCAAGTAATCATCATATAATACCTTTACCATCTATGACATGACGAAGAAATCCTTTTGAAACTTTATCTCGTTTTGAGACATTCCTTCTTCATAAGCCATCTTCTCACTTTGAGATGCCCTCTTTCTTGATCCAATCTCAGGATCTCCTTCTATAAGCTCACCTTCACCATGACTTAGTTTTTCCCTAGTAATCATGCAAACTCAAAAAACCAACTGACAAACTTCTCAGATACCACTTGATCTAAAATTGATCTTTTAAAGTCTTGGTTGAGTTTAAACATGTGTTAAATTACCATTCAAAATCTTAAATGAGGAAGGATATATTAATGAAATAATTTTGCAGGCATCATAAAGAATACATAAAAGAAAGTAAACATTAAGAAAAAAAACCCATCACGCCAAGATTGTTAACGGAGTTCGACAAGATTGCCTACCTCTTCGAGCCTTTGTCTCAGTGGGGGAGGCTTTCTTATTAATCTTCAATGCTGAAAAATTACATAAGAAGTATCTAAAATTGATTACAATATGGTATGGATTTGTTCTTCTTGACCTCAAGAATCCAAAAGAACTAACGGAACTGAAAAACGTTGAGCGTAGCTCCCGGAAATGGCCAGAAATGGCCTCCAAATTTTTCTTCCTCATAGGATTCCCAACATAAAAATGGATTAAGATGTCGAATTCTTCAACATTCTGCTATTTCTAAACCTCTTCATACTATCAAAAACCTATTATTTTTATAGATTTGGATTTGGGGTTCATATCCCAACTTCCCCCCAATATTTGTCCTCAAAAAGGACTCCAGATCCTCCAAAAATGGTCAAAACCCAATAAAATCACGTCGAATAATGCAAAAAAATCCAAAATCAAATTTAAAAACCCACATATGGAAAATATGCGCATTAGCCCCTTTGCGCTGAGCTCCTGGTCATATGGGCGTTCCATGTGTACGATTCTTAAGCCCTCTGTGCCCTAAACCTCTAGTCAATCCCCTTGTCATCTGACACTTGGTCGTGTCGATGGCCATGTGGCTATGGGATGGTGCCAAGTCCTCCAGTCAAGCCATATGTCCGGGCCAACCCCCACCAACTCGGGCTTATCAGGGCTTATCCCCAAACCTCTGCAACCACCACAAAAAAATGAAAATGGGTCGCATAGGGGTTAATTCCTATCGTGTATCCCAATAGGTTGGCGCTTGTTGGTTAGACGATTCCCCATTTCGAGAGGTTGGGGGTTTGATTTCGACGAACCTGCAACAAAATTTTGAACTGACCCACATTGGCCATATCCAGGGTTCCACATGGCACCCTATGATTGGGCCATGTGTCACCTCTATATTGGACACTGTACACATAGTCAGCTTCCCAATGGACTGCCATGTCAACCTGCCAACGCATCTGCCTAGTCAACGTCGTACAACATGTGTCAAGCCCAGAGCCTGCCACCTGGCACCACATTACTCTGTTGTACTATACAGTCAGCCACTCGGTCAGCTCCATGTTACTATCACCTGTCATTCATACTTCCACATGTCAAACTCTCATTGGCCCATGTCAGTGTTCGTATAGTCCACGTGTCAAATCCGTACTATGTGAACTCATCCTGAAAATGCCAAATCCGCCAGTTGCATGTCATCCTTTGGTGCTGCCACATGTCCCTGCTGATGTCATCATGATGTCTTGCTGACATCACATGACACATCATGCTAACATACTGCTGACATCAACAGTACATCCTGTTGACTGTTGACTTTGAATTTTTTTACTTGTTTGGGAAATCAATTAAAATGCGATAACTTTCTCATACGGTGCCCATTTTTGGAAAACAATATATGGCTAGAATAGGCGCAATGAGCCCGACGCAATGGCGATGGTTTCATCTGATTCCGATAAATATGATTTTTAGGCCTTCCCGGATCCATGTGGATCAAGTATAGTCCAACATAAGAAGGAAGTCAATCTCAAATTGGAATCTATGTCTAACCCATGACCTCATGTGCATCACGTAGATATGAAGCAAGGACTAGAACTGTGTCAAGTGAAATTGTAGTTAGTGGAGGAAGTAAGAACAATAATCAAAATAGTCGAAGTAGCACAATGAATTAGAGTCCTTTGACATCACTAAAGGTAAGCACTACACAAAGTACAACGTAAGGAGTGAATAATACATTAAGGATGCCTGAATTCCAAGGAGTGGGGTCAGAATATTGAGAGTATCATCTATTTGTATGTGAAATTATATGGATTGCGAAGAATGTCTAGTATGAGGCAACAAAGAATGCTCATTTAGCAACGACGTTAAAAAATCATGCACTGTTATGGTACATGAAGTATCATACTACTACACTGACAAGACAATCAAGAACATTGGTAGAAATTGGACAAGCTTTAGTAAAGGAATTTCAGAAGCCGAAATTTGAGTCGCAGTACATCACATAGCTAAAAGAAATTAAGAAAGTGCAGACTGAGACAGTTTGGGATTACGATTAAAGTTTTAAATATGTGATGGGAATGTTGACATTCTAGATCCCTAATGAACAACATAGATAATGGTTTATTGTAGGTTTATTTCTTCACATTTGTTTCCCTTTAAAGCAGTGGAAATTCATGTCACAACGAGAGGCATTAGAAATTGCGATGAATTTATAAGAATTCCCTATGGGAGATAATGTGGGGATGGCACAAGTTCGTTCATAGTTTGTTGCACTAACGATTCAGTTGTTAGAATTGACAAAGGGAAGGGAAAAGCGTGAACAAGTTTGGTGTAACACATGTAAGACATAAGTCCATTGGAAAGATGAGTGTCTAACATTTGTGCGGTATATGGCTATATGAGCACCAAACCCATTAGTGGGAGGAGTAGGGTATTTTTAAATATGAAAGACATGGGGATATCATCCAACTAATTTTCCATTATTGCATAAGTACCAGAGTATGCCCAGAAAATTTATTTTGCAATTTTTCAAGTCTGTAGGGCATTATGAAAAGGATTGTTGATCATTTGACTTAATGAGAGAGCACACTTTAGATGCATACATAATCCAAGAAGAAAATTTCACAACATAAGGAGGATTTTCATAGTATAATACTCTGAGAAGATTTAATCGGGTGGATGATGAGGATTTGACAGAGGTCGAGGACGAGGAGGATTTTGTAGAGAAGAAAGAGGGCCAACCATTTGTTATAACTACAATTATTTGGGACATTTGGCCTGAGACTACTCGAATCCTTACATGAATTGCACGTACTATAGAGTGTTGGACCTGTTATCCCTGATATCTAGGGATAACTAGGAGATCATGTCTCGAGGCCCACGTGATCCTAGACATGGAGTACCGAGAGCAGGAGCGACCTGAGCAGGGTCCTGGAGGACCCATCTTCTTCTTCTCAGCCAGACTTGTCCTGCCAGCAGTACCAGCCTCCATCACTACCGGCCTGGGCTTGCATCAGAAAAGGTTCTTGCTCCATGAGGTAATTGGTCCGAGGTATCATGGTATGTGTCATATTTGATCATTATAACATTCATATGTATGCATTAGATCTCTCACTTTGGATGACTGCTTGGATCTTACACTAATCCGCTTGACCACTGTTGGGGTGATTGATTGGGTGGCTTAGCAAGTTGGTATTCATGGGTTTTGGTTAGCCACCAAA
>ML801019.1:25682-55030 GCA_009831015.1 Picea engelmannii
TTAAATTGATCACATTAAATGCTAATTGTCTCTTATGCTTTATTGAGATAATATAAGTCTTTGCTTAGCTTGGCTATCATTGACTTCGTCAATAATAGCATTATTCATTTGCTCATATATTGATTAGAAGATAGTCATTGGTTATTGAAGTACTAATCCACTGCAAGCACATATTCTAGTTGTCTTTGTTTTGTCTCGCAAACAGGTGTATCAGCAGTGGCTTTATCTTTGTGACTATCTTATATCGGGCATCAATCTGTGGAAGGGTTTCCCTTTGACTTGGTCTTTATTCATTAGCCTTCATTTATCCAGATTGACTTGGGGACGTCTCCCTTGGACTTGCCCTCCTAAATAGAAAGAGCCCCCCATCGAGGTGACAGTGGGTGGGGAAGCTCCTGTTACGCCGGTTTCAAGCCCTAACTCAAGCTTTCAAACCTTTCCTACAAACCGTGCGATAACAGGACCAATATGGAATATTGTCCTCAACTGATAGAAAAATGGAAAGAAAGAGGGAACTAGAACCAAAACTAGAACACACAGATGATAGCAGAAAAAAAATGTGATGAATAGCCCAGACTAGAAGTGGTTATGTGCAGACGAGCTAGAATATGAGCGGATTTGATGGAGAAAGGAAAGGGAATGATCGAGTAATGAGTAAGAAAATAAGTTGAGCCTATGTCAGTGTTTAATCCACAGAAAGAGAGTGATACATATCAGCAATACGGGAAGGAGATACTAGGATCAGACTAGATAACATCAATGTCAACTGCGCCACCAGTATATGATATGCCATCAACATATGATTTTACTATTCCAGAAAGGTCAATTAAGAAGTTAAAAGTTTGAAATATTTTCTAAAGATTTCTCTATAATTGATGAAGGATGAGAAAAAATTGAATGCATTGCACAGGATGATAGACCAGTGCACCCAAGATAGAGAAGTACCAACAATATAGAGAGCAGTAAACAAAGTATTGCACAAGAAGAGGACAAATAGAGAATTCATACTGAGTGCACAAATCAAAGAGAATTACATGGACAACATGATTTTAGAAATAGGATATTATGTAAATTTTCTTCCTAAGCAGATGTGGGAGATGATGGGGAAGCCAAAGTTAATTTGGTCACCTATTCAGTTGAGATTGGTGAACCAACATAAGATAGTGTTGATTGGGAGACTGTAGGGACTAAAAGTTAACATACAAACAAACAACCATATCATTGATATCATGGATAACAAACAACCATATCCAATGTTTCTTGGACTAGACTAGGCCTTTGGAAATTAGACGATTATTAACTTGAAGAAGGAAATGATTTTTGAAGTGGGAGACTTGAATGTCATTGCACCATTAGATCCTATTGAAGAAATAAGGTATGTGGAACCTGGAAGGAAAGAAATAGATAACCTATATAATATGACCACACAGATGGATGATTACATCAATCCTACTGCAAATGGTATGCTTAGTTTCAAAAGCATCATCTCTTGTACATGAGATTCAGAAGAGGGACTTGAGCATTGGAAACATAGGTTGCATGAAGTATTGACCAAAATATGTGCTCACATGACTAACTCTTTGCATTGTATTGGAATGGAGGTATGTGATCCACCAAAGTTTACTAGACTCATACTTATAGAATATTCTATCAAATAGTTTGAAATGCAGATATCAAATCAACAGAGATTGTTAACTTTGGATGTCGAGCTAAAAGCGAATTTGGTGAGATGGTGGGAAACACATAAGGAAGGAATAGAAGATCAAAAATAGTGTAGGAGGTTGTCTCAAATCAGATTTGGGACAAAAGGTGAAGGCATTGTGCAGAAGTATACAAGGTTAAACTATCTAATAAATCACATTGCGCAGTGCATTACGACTTGGAGTCAGGTTCCCAAGAAGTAATGGATGCACATGTTTATACATACCCTTGAGATGGTTCCCAAGAAATGGTATATAGAATTGAAAGTACACAAAGGGACAATATATTGGGAGGATCTAACCCAAAATTTAAACGTAACATTTAATTTTGAAGCCAATTTACCTCCAGTGGAATAATTGTTAAAGAAAGAAGATAAGTTTCAATGGAATGGAGAATGTCAGCAGTGTTTGGACACATTGAAGAAAAATTTAGTTACTGCAACTATTATGGTGTATCTGGATCGAAAGAAAGAGTTTCACGTTCATGTGGATGCATCATCTATAACTCTAGGCACAATGTTAGCTTAAACAATAGAGGGATAATTAGATCATCCGATTGCATTTGCTAGTAGGAAGTTGTCAACTGCTGAGAAGTATTACACGATGACAGAACATGAAGGTTTGGAAATGGTTTATGCCTTGTATAATTTCAAACACTACTTGTTGGGGTCCCATTTTAATATGTATACAGACCACTCTACACAAAAATACCTAGTGAACAAGCCATTGTTGGGGGGAGAATTTGCAGATGGTTATTGTTGTTCCAGGAGTATGAATTTGAAGTCATTGTGAAGCTAGGGAAAATGAGACAATGCTTTTCTCGATATTCCTTCTGGTAATGAGAAAATTCCTTCCAGTGAGGATGATGAAATAGTGGAGAAATTGCAAAGAAACATTGTGTCTAGGACCAGGATTAGACCTTTTTATATCAATCCAAATCATTCTAGTTATACAAGGTCTAGGAAGAAAATTCTCACTAAATCAATTTCCATAAGTGAATTGATTTCAGGTGAATGTTGTCAAAATAATTGTTTGAAAAGCATGGACTACATGTATGCCTTGAATAAAATGAAGACATATTTTTCAATGAATAAGAGGATGAAAAATTCATATTTTATGGGGTGCATGATATCCACCTAGATAGGATATGATTATCGCATTGGGAATATTTTACTTTGTAGAGAGGCTTTCAAAAAAATTCACTCAATTGGTAATCTTCGTCTATAAAGAATCCAAACAAGGTTGGAAAAAGATCTGTCATTTTATTCAAAGGTACATCATGGAAAAGAGAGTGGGCCATTAACAAACATTAATTTTTTTATGGATGACTTACTTATTTTCCAAACATGGAGAGTGTATTCTAGATAGAAACACAATACATATTCCATATAATTTCTCAAAGAGGGAAATCTACAACTTGTACAAAGTATATGTTGAAGGTGTTGAAGGAAATGGTAATTTTATTACATATGCATATTTTACAAGAATATGGAAGAAACAATTCAACAATGTCCATATTCCTAAGAAGTCAAGGATGAGGATTGGCAATATATGTGCTACTCTTAAATCAAGAAGAGATAAATTTGAAGGGGAAGAAAGATGTATGTATTTACTATTTTTTTTTTTAAATTGGATAGTTGTCAACTATGAAAACATATGATCAATATTTTCATTTTATGTCATGTTCATATTCCATAGTGAAAGCACTTCAAGAACATCAGAATCAACAATCGAGTGAAAGGAAAAAGTTGTACAAACATCAGAAGAAGTTTTATGATGCTCCAAACAAATATTTAGGTATGGTAATTCATGGCAAGGACTAGAAGAAAACACTTCTACCACATTTTGTCTGTACACCAAAACAATTATAGGAAGATAATTTCATTCAATTTCATTGGTTGGTTGTATGATTTTCAATGGAAAAATGTTTCCAACGGTGTATTTCACAAGTCCAAATATTCATAATGATGAAAATATTACCATCACCATAATTCATCATGCGCTCACTCTTCCTCAAGTTCTCTATCTATAGTTGGAAAACACTAGTTGTGAAAATAAAAATCCAATTGTGTTTGGATATCTAAGCATGCTTGTTGAACTAAGAATATTTCAAAACGTGAAAGTCGGTTTCCTTCTTGTTGGTAAAAATCATGATCATATTGATCAAATGTCCATTAGTTTTTCAGTAATATTGAAGAGGAAAAATGTTGGAAGCCTACCATCATTGATTGAATGTATTAAGAAACCATACATTCCAGAGCCTGTTTTTCATATATTAGAATAAATTGTTGACATACGAAGATTTATTCATGGATAACATCGTGAAGAAAAATGTATTGAGAAGATTAATGACATTAGCTTCCAACATCAATTTTTTTTGAAAAACATTGATGGGAAAACACTTATATGGGGAAAGAAATATTCAATTACTGCAGAATGGGGGCCTTCATCAGGTTTAGAATTTTTTAAATTCATTCCAGATTGTCCAGTATTTGCATCAAAGTTACTTTTATTACAATCAACTTCTGAAATCCATAATGCACGGAGGTGTAATAGAGATGTAGATAATTATAAATTCCTAGAAGAAATAAAAATGTCCATTAAATATACATACGAGTACTTTGATGTTGTTGATTATGTTTGGTGGGAGTCTTTTTTCAATGGTCAAAGTGACATAATTTCAATCTCAACAAATGAAGATACATTTTTGAAGACTCCATTTCAATGGCCACAATATATGACAAATGAATGTGAAGAAAGATACATTGTTGAACAACAAGAATCTCAAGGTGTTATTGAGTTTACACAAGTAGAGGAAAGATAAATGTATATTGGTTCTCGAAGGTCACATGCACAACTTGAAGCCATGGAAGACCTTTACAGGGGTTTAGTACATGATATTAGGTAGGGTAGCATGCTTGCAGTATTAGTGACTGAAGATCCACTTGGTTATCCATTCTGGATTGCAAAGGTTATAAAGATTTAGAAATAAAATGAAGATGTTATTACAATTGAAGTGTATTGGTATGCAATAGGTACACACCCATTCAATGGTGTGTAGAAGCCAGAGATGGTGGTTGATAAACATGTCAATAGAAAGAGAAAAATAAAGGGTCAAAATACAACACATCGTTGCATTGACCTCTTAAAATTAGAGGATGTTGGCATACTTGTTTATGACTTTGATTTCACAAAGAGAGGAACTCTTCACTCTAGGACAATAGATATTATCAAGAGGTTTCTTCCACAAGAAATAACTACAAGATGGGAGTCTATTGAACCTAGCTGTAGATCTAAAGGATTTTGACATTTGAAATGTTGGCCATGCATGTATACGCATATGGTGCATTCATCAACAATAGAAAAGAGTATGGATCATGTACATATTCATACAATCATTCATCTAAAGACAATGTAGACTATGATGGTATTTCAAAATCCATGAGTCAATCTGAATAAGTGTATGAAACCTTTTATGTATTTTTGATCCATATGATGTTTGCATGGTAACTAGAAATGAGCATTGAACTTACATATGATCTTACATGAAGTTATGAATCATTTATGTGTTTTGATTATGGAGAATATAATAAAATTTCTTAGCTCATATGTTTTGAATATGGAAAATGTAACAATACTTTTAAAAAATAATTTATGTTTCATTCAATGTAACTTATATTTACTTTTTTTTATTCAAAGTAAAAAAATATTAAAAAGTGATGTTGAATTTTTAAAGTATAGGGTGATATTTTCATGGAATTATGTACTATCTTTTGCTTGGAGTGATAAACTAAGATTTAAAAAGTAAGCATTTAAGGGTTGATTTTATGATTTTGTTTACAACAATGATGATTTCTTTTACCACTTTAAAAAAATGTGTCATTTTAATACCTCAATTTTAGAATGGGTGCTACCAGTAGAAGTACTTTTCAATTTGATGATTCATTTTGAGGTTTTGGTTTTAATGGTACCAACTACTAAAAGTATGATTTCAAATTATCTATAATTTTAATGTTTAAAAAAAAACATTTTTCTTTATGTAACATAATGTTTTTTATTTAGGTGTGTATTTTAAGGTTTTTCTGAGCTACTGTATGAGTTTTGAAGTTCATGCTTGAAAAATGTTGTAATTTTGACCCCGTTTTAAAAAATGGTGCTACCGGTAGCACCACTTTTTGATTTTGGTGTTGATTTTCATGTTTTTTATGAAAAAATATGGGTTTTTTGGGACAAATTTCTCGTTTTGAGGTCACAGTTCTCGTTAAGTCAATAAATTTATTAATGTTGGATTATGTTCATCACATTCTGATGTGAGGATATGTTCATCACATTATGAAAACATGTTGTGTTCATCACATTGTAACGTCGAGTTATATTCATCTCATTGCAATGTTATACTATCTTCGTAATATTGCAATATTATGTTATTTGTGTCACATTGCAACATTGTATTTTGTTTGTCCCATTCCGTCATCAATGTTATCATTGAAAAATTGCTCATAGAAATACATATAATGGATTAAGAAAGCACCAACACAATATATAAATCAACATCCCTCCAACATTTACATAATCAATTCAGCATGTCACAAAACTATACAAACAATACCTTGAATTTTTGTGCAAGTTTCTCAAATCCTACCTCAAACACATCCACATTGCCACCCATTCAAGAAAATATGTCAATGACTAGGTAAACACCTGTTTAGAAAATGGTCCCCCAGACCATAACCCAAATACCATTCTTTTAACTGCCACCAGGCATCACATCATATGAGGTTATCTCCACTCTCACCTTGACAAACATGGTGATATCCCCATGTGGTATTTAGAGCCAACATCTATGGTATCAATCCCATCATTTCTGCCTCAACCAGAGGTTTTTCCCACACAATCGATGGTGCAAATGCCAACTCTTCCAACTGATCAAAAAATACGGGGAAATGATACCAACAAATGGTTTCCAATAAGAAGAAGGCTTCCACTTCTCATCCTCGGGCTCAAACTCCATGCGAAATTTGCACCACCATTAGACACCCTACTAATTTGTGCCATGTGCTACCTAAATTGTGTAATTTAATTAATATTCCTAAGACAACACCATTACTTCCTACCCCAATCATGGAAACCAAAAAAACTACTGTAGAACCTTCCTCATCATGCAAGAAAGTTTTACATACCAACTTTTCATGTGCCATTTGCTCCGAATATGGCCATTACACCCACCATTTCCCAACTCTCCCTCAATTTTGGCAAACCATAGAATCAATGCGTCAAACATTATTTCTTGAGTCCTCTCAAGCACCCCCCACCACTACTAACATTACTGACATCCATTATATCTACAAGTCAGTAAATGAAATTATGAGACTCCCTAAATTATGAGACTCCCTTGTATGTTGTGCCACCAAATGAACCATTTTACATACATATTCCCCCTCATTATCGAATATCATATTCATGCCATGAATATCCTTCAAAATATTCTAACATCCCTTCAAGCCTCACTTCATCAACACCATACTTCTTTAATGCCTTAGGGTAACCCCATTGTCCCATCGTCGAAGAAATAATCCATACATTTTTCCCCACCAACCATACGTATAACACAACTTCCATAACCGTTTCCACCCAACCCACCTAATTATCCATTTCATCTAGTGAATTACCTCCACCTCCTCTTGTCTATCCACTCACCATGGAAATAAATGATGACCAACCATCTACATATTCTACACCTTCCATAGATGTCAACATCATCACTGAATTGGATCATAAATTTGACGTGACCTCATCCCATCCACCTTCTCATGCCTATGATGACCCATTATTTTCATACATATTCCAATATGACAATGATATATTAGAGGCCATGGTAGCACCAGATTGTCCCTGGGAGTCCATGCATCACCGATCTTTATTATTAGCACAATAATCAATTCAACCTCGCCTATACACTCATTTCTACGCGACTATGACCAAATATTTCATCCTCTAAAACATGTGGATTGATTTAAAATCCTAATCCCCACACCTGACATTTTTTAAGAAGGGAACATGGACAACATATCCCTTACCATCAAAATTGACATCTCATTCCAACCTGGCATAGTCGAAGAGATCATCCTTGATGCCGCATGTTCTCCTAAATAGATCACAACTTACAAATCCCTCTTATAGGAATTCCAAGATATTTTTTCATGGTCATACAGATAAATTACCAGATTAGATCCAACCATTGTTGAACATCATATCGACCCGTGGCCTGATATCACCCCCATTTGTCGAAAGAAACAACCTTTAAACCATTCCAAAGACATGGATATCAAATCTGATATTGATAAGTTATGTTATATTGGGATCATCTAGCCCATTTCATACATGTCTTGGGTTTCAAACCCTGTCCGAGTCAACAAGAAACAGGGAAATATTCGAGTGTGCACTGATTTTTGAGACCTTAATCAAGCATGTCCCAAGGAAAACTTTCCAACACCCTTCATCGATTAGGTTATCTATTCTTGCATCGGACATGAAATCCTTTCATTAATGGATGGATTATCTCACTATAATTAGATTCAAATTTACCATGAAGACCAATACAAAACTACATTCACTACCCCATGGGGCACCTTTGCTTATCACGTCATGCCATTTGGGCTAAAAAATGTTGGTGCCACTTTTCAACGAGAAATGACGTATTATTTCTAGGATCTCACCCACATCATCTTATATTACTTGGATGATATCACCGCTCGCTCCACGAAGTGCTCACAACACTTAGATAACTTATGACTTGTATTTCAACGATGTCACAAGTACACCATTCGATTAAACCCCCTCAAATGATTTTTTTGCATCACAACTGGATGCCTAATTGGTTTAATAGTTTGTCAATAAGGAATCACAGTGGACCCCATGAAATTCCAAGTGATCAATAATATCCCCCCCGCCGAAGAAAATGTGCCAACTGCAAAGCTTATAAGGAAAGGCTAATTTCCCGTGTCAATTTGTTCCCGATTACACAATTTGTGCCCATGACTTCTTGTGCCTACTACAATGCGATATCCCATTCCATTTGGATAAACATGCCCAAGATATTTTTAAATCCCTCAAAGAATAACTCATCAAAGCACCCTTGATTAGTCCCACATAATTTTATAGGGATTACATCCTATATATGTTTTCCTCGGAGGTGTTATTTGCAGGATTTTTAGTCCAATTAGGCACTGACCTGAATGAACATGTCATCTACTACATAAGTAAAAACCTCTTCAGATCCCTTTTGAAATAATGTCCAAGGTCATGGAAGATTCCAACCCTATGTAATACTTTCTCAGTTAGTGCCAGATCAATGAAAAATTCACATGTTGGATCGTAATTCTTTAAGAATACAGTCTAGAGTTCACCACTCCCAAAAGAAATAAATCCCTCATTCTCATTGAGTTGATCACGGATCTCTCATCAAACTCAAATGACACACCTATCAATGATAAATTCTTGGATGAACACTTATTCTTGATTTCATCCAACGAATCATGGTATAGAGACATCCTTGTGTACCTTTGGACACATAAATTCGGTTCTCATCTCTCCCGAGATGATATTTGATGCATCCATCATCAATCCCCTTTCTATATCCTCATATGATATTCCCTCTATTGTGGGGGGGAAGACACCATCCTCCGTAATTTCCTCACCATAGAAGAGGCATAAAAATTCCTGAATGACTGCCATAATGGTGCATGTGGCATCCACCTCTCTGGCATTTTCACTGCATAGAAAGTGGTTTAGGCTGGGTACTTTTGTACCACCTTATTCTATGACTGCATCCATGTTGTCAAGCATTGTGAAAAATGTCAATTTTATGCACATAAATCTAGAGCACCACTCGCTCCCCTCCATCCATTCATCATGGAAGGCACCTTTTGAAAATGTGGTATTGATTTCATGACTTGCAACCCCCCATATAGAAATGGGCATAAATACATCATATCACCATTAACTACTTCACCAAATGGGTATAATCCATGCCAATGTTCAACAACACAACAGACACCACAACTCACTTCTTCTTTAACCATGTCATTACTCGCTTTGGATCCCCCCTCCAGCTAGTGTTTGACCATGGTAAGCATTTTGAGAACGAAGTATTTTCTGAGTTATCCACCAAGCTAGGCTTTACTCAGGTTTTTTTCTCACCTTCATATCCATAATAAAATGGGGAAGTTGAGGCTATCAAAAAAGACCTCAAAACCATGCTACAGTGAGTTGTGGACAAAGACAAATGCAATTGGAACCACATGCTATTTTTAGCATTATGGGCATATCACATGATAGTAAAACTTCCACTGGCTTCACACAATTTCATCTTGTTCATGGGGGTGAATTCATCCTTCCCATAGAACGAAAAATCCCCACAGTGCGTACAACAATCGAACTCCTACCCTACCACACTCCGATGGAAAAATGATTTATCACTCTCGAATCTCTCAATGAGGATTGGCATTCTGACGGTGCAGTCCCCCCCCCCCTTCCCTCATGAGGAGTTGCTCAACCTCCCAGTCTAGAATCATTCAAGTCACCGAGCCAAATGGATCGTCGGGCTCCTAATGGGAACCAATTTAACTTGACATAGGACCTTCACCTTCTCGGCGTAGGTTGTGTGGCACCCGAGGACCCTCTGCTTAGCACTTTTCAAATCTTAATTCCAACGGACAATATCTCTCCATGCTAGGGTCCTTCCTTGATGTGACCACAAACAAAAACCATGGGATAGATCCCTTTGCGACCATGTGCTTCGAGACTTTCGCGAATTGCTTGCACCCTTTTTCCCAATTTCTAAATCAACAAATCCTCCAGGACCAAATCTATGGTCCATGTTCTTCTCGCACTCGACAATTGAGATCAAATCGCAAGTTCAGATTTCGTGAGTCCTCTCTTTTCGCAACTCTGCTTCTCCCGATTTGAAAATCAACGAAGTGTTTATTTCTCACCACGCGTCCTATCTCAATGGATGTCTAGGATTGTTTCGGCTCCCAGTTCTTCAGGTATTATCTTCCTTTCCTTTTCTCCGAAGGGTTCTTCCTCCGAAGTCTGTGGATATCTTCCATGTGTCCTTCTGGATCCAATGGTCCAGAATCACTTCACACTTCACAAAGTTTGAACTATTCTCCTTGCAAATCTCCTGAAGCTCCTGCTCCCAAATCTCTTGATCTACTGCCACCTATCTCCTCCGACAATGGGTGATTTTCACAGTCTTCAGGAATTTAACAAGTCCTCTACCACCCCTTTTCTCACTTAAAACAATTTCTTCCTCGATACTTAAGTTGTTCTCTAACCTCTTATGCAATCCTTCCAGAGTTCTGCGCAAACTCTTCTGCGACTTTGCTCATTTTGAAAACCTTCATGGTTCCCCATTCCTCTATGTCCTTAAATGAAATTTCCTGTGCCCTCCTGCCAACGTCTCGCTCTTCCTCCTGAGCTTGTAATATGGACTTACAGTCTCCTCGGCACACTCCTTGCACTCAACTAATATTTTCGACGACTTTTCCCTTAACCTACCTGAGCATATTAAGGCATCTCCTTTCCTTTGTCGATGCACTCTTGCAAAGCCTTCCTTCCTTGAGTGTTCAACAACCCTTGGGTTCTCTTAAGGTTTCCAACACTTCAGAATGTGTTGTTATGGCAGGCTCTCCAACCGAATCAACACCCTCCTGGTAGAGTGTTACAGTGTTTTCGGTAACTCTGCGTCGTGTTTCCTCCTACACAGTCTTTCTTTCCAAGGTACTTAATCACCTTGAAATTTCATCCTAATTTTGTGAATTATCCTAGTGTGCCCTCCTCGAAGCTTCTCTTCTGACTCCACTAAGTTCAGACATGCACTCCTTGCATCGACTTACAAAGTTTCCACCCTCTCTCACACACTCCTTGCACTTAGCCTAAAGAACCAGACCTAATCCAACACACTTATAGATAGAAAATTGTATCTCTATTCTTGCAAATTATTTCTAACATTCATCTACAATTCAAATGAATACAAATGTCATTCCACACAAAATATCCATTACACAGAAATTGATAACAGGAAAAGATGTCATTTTTCTATTAATGGCAGAATATCAAATTACAAATGTTTTAGTCCATACTGCAACTGAGTCTTGGCCCTCTATGTTTCTCTCCCTATCTCGTATTCATTTGTGTCTCTTCTACTAGAAACAATACAAGATTTTATACAAGAGGGGCTCGATGAGCTTACCTCTAAGCTAAGCTAGTGGTGTCAAATCACCATTCAAAACGCTTGTCTAATGGGAAAATTACAATGATGGAAATATTCTCCAAATCAGATGAAGATACCTCCTACTGTCAACCACTTAAAAGAAACCTTATCTCTAGCTTGTGCGAAGGCACAACTTGGATTTTCCAACCTATCGACATTAATTGCCTTGATCATGCCTTAGATTCTTGAAGGAAAAATGAGAGGGCGACACCTCTCCCTTCCTTGAATGCACACCATGTGTGTAAATCAACTGGTGTGTGATGAGGTGGAGTGATGATCCTGCATCATACTCCACGACTATGAAAATCATGAGCTCCTTCTCATGAGATTTCCAGTTCGGTTGAAATCCTCCTAAATCCCAAACTTTTTCCTGGAGATGTCTTTCTGCTCCTCTGCTTCGCTACTATTGCTGCATCATCCCTACTACTCGTGCAAGTTTCCTTTTGTCCAGCTTCTCCTTGTTGACTGTTTCCTTTGATGACCCCAACATCAACTTCCTTATCTCCTCAATCACCTCGTTCAACTGCTCCATCGATTGGCTCTCCTTTTGCAGACTATCTTGTTGCACTTCTTCCTTGTCAATGGGTAAATCATGTCGATCCCCCAAGTTATATTATTCATCTCTTGTGGCCTTATCTTTCCACTCCGTTGCAGCTTCCACTCCTGCAGGCTCCTCATCACTGGGCTTCTGCTCAACTATTACTTCTGATAGATTGAATCATGTCACTTATTCATCTGGTTCCCTTCCAACTTCCTCCAGCTGCAACTCGTGCTGGTGTATCTCCTCTGGAATGGCTATCTTATGGCAGCCACCTTCTGGTTCCAGACTATCTAACCAATCCTCTAGTGATTTTAACTCCATTTCCCGCTAGGTGAGTAATTCAACTGGGCATTCTCCTTATGTTGGGATAGACTTCAGTATCTGTTCCTCCTCCTCCATGAAAGTCTCAACTTGATTTCCTTCTATTGCATCTACAACATCTGTGATAACCTCTCCTCGGATGCTTGGTAGGAATATATCAACTCCTCCAATGATCAGAACAGTCCTTTGATCCTTCTCCTCGATGGTGGAATTTTTTAACTTCTCATCATCTTCATTCACATGGTCCACAATTCCGCGTGATTTTTCACCTGAGTGAGGTATTTATCCTGCCTCATATTCATTTGTCAACACCCATTGATGTGAACTCTTAGTTGATCTCACCTCTTCTCCCTTGCCCACTTGGAAATTTAGGATGTCTCCCCTACCCACCTGGCAGTTTACAAGATCCATTGATCCCTTCTCATTGCCCACTTGGAAACCTATGATACCTCTGTCAGATCTCTTTCCCTCATCACTGAGGTTTCCAACATACCTCAGCCACCTTTTTAACACCTGTTTCTTCTCTCTGGCCAACAACTTCCGAACATGACATTTAGTTGTTCTCTTCAAAGGCCATTCATACCTCCAAAGCACCTTTGCCTCCTACTGCATCTTGAATGATAACTTCTCCATTTCTGCTCAGATTTCACTGAGCTCCTTGTGCATATCCTCTTTTATTCTTTGAGAATATACTTCTCCTCGACCACGTTTATGACCTTCAATAACCATTTTCACCTTCTACCTTCCCCCCCGGCAAGTCTGTTGTTCACTCTGCCACTAAGAGCATATTTAGGTTCTCCTTTGCCTGAAATCTACAGACGAGAATTGCGCTCTGATACCACTCTGACGGCGTAGGCCCCCCACTTCCCTCCTGAGGGGATGCTTGACCTCCCAGTCTAGGATTGTTCAAGTCACCAAGCCGAATGGCTCGTCAGGCTCCTAATTGGAACCAATTTAACTTGACACGAGCCCTTCACCCTCTCGACGCGGGTTGTGTGGCACCCGTGGACCCTCTCCTTAGTGATTTTGAAATATTAATGCCAACATACACTAGCTCTCCATGGTAGGCTCCTTCCTTGATGTGACCACATACTACAACCATGGGCTAGCTCCCTTCATGACCCCGTGCTTCGAGACTTTCGCAAATTGCTTGCACCCTTTTTCCCAATTTTTGAATCATTGAATTCTCTAGGAACAAATCTATGGTCCACGTTCTTCTCACGCTCGACAGTTGAGATCAAATCGTGAGTTCGGAATTCGTGAGTCCTCTCTTTTCCCAACTCTACTTCTCTCGATTTTCGAATCAATGAAGTGTTGATTTCTCGCCACGTGTCCTATCTCAATGGACGACTAGGATTGTTTCAGCTCCCAACTCTTCGGGTATTATCTTCCTTTCCTTTTATCCGAATGGTTCTTCATCCAAAGTTCGTGGATCTTTGCCACATGTCCTTCCAGATCCAACGGTCCAGAATCACTTTGCACTTCGCACTTCATGAAGTTTTAACTATTCTCCTTGCAAATATTTCGAAGCTCCTGCTCCTGAATCTCTCAATATGCTGCCACCTATCTCCTCCAATGATGGGAGATTTTCATGGTATTTGGGACTTTTGAAAGTCCTTGACCATCGCTTTTCTCACTTAGCACAATTTATTCCTCGAGAATTAAGTTGTTCTTGAACCTCTTCTACACTCCTTGCAGATTTCTGCGTAGACTCTTCTGTGACTTTGCTTGTCTTGAAAACCTTCACAGTTCCCCGTTCCTCTATGTCCTTCAATGAACTTTCTCGTTCCCTCCTAGAAATTTCTTTCTCTTCCTCCCGAGCTTGTAATATGGACTTACAGTATCCTCGACGCACTCCTTGCTCTCGACTAAGATTTTCGACGGATTCTCCCTTAGCCTACCTGAGAATCTTAAGGCATCTCCTTTTATTTGTCGATGCACTCTTGCAAAGCCTTTATTCCTTGAGTATGCAATAACCTTAGGGTTCCCTTAAGGTTTACAACACTTCAGAATGTGTTGTTCTGGCATGCTCTCGCACCGAATCAACGCCCTCCTGGTAGAGTGTCACAGAGTGTTCAGTAACTCTGCGTTGTGTTTCTTCCTACACACTCTTTCTTTCCAAGGTACTTAATCACCTTGAAATTTCCTCCCAAGTCTGTGAATTATCCTGGTGTGCCCTCCTAGCATCTTCTCTTCTGACTCCATTGAGTTCAGACACGCACTCCTTGTGTCGTCTTACAGAGTTTCCACCCTCTGTCGCGCACTCCTTGCACTTAGCCTAGAGAACCAGACCTAATCCAACACACTTATAGATATAAAATTGTATCTCTATACTTGCAGACAATTTCTAATATTCATCTACAATTCAAATGCATACAAATGTCATTCCACACAAAATATCCATTACACAGAAATTGATAACAGGAAAAACAATCATTTTTCTATTAATGACATAATATCAAATTACAAATGTTTGAGTCCGGACTGCAACTAAGCCTCAGCCCTCTGTGTTTCTCTCCCTATATCCTATGCATCTATGTCTCTTATACTAGAAACAATACAATAATTTTTACAAGAGGGGCTCAACGAGCTTCCCTCTAAGCTAAGATAGTGGTGTCAAATCACCATTCAAAACACCTCTCTAATGGGAAAATTACAATGATGGAAATGTTCTCCAAATCGGATGCAGATCCTTCCTACCATCAACCACTTAATGGCGACCTTATATCCAGCTTGTGCGAAGGCACAACTTGGATTTTTCAACTTGTCGACATTAATTTCCTTGATCACGTGTTAGATTCTTGAAGGAAAAATGAGAGGGTGATGCCTCTCCCTTCCTTGAATGTGCACCATGTGTTTAAATCGACTAGCGCATGCTAAGGTGGATCGATGCTCATGCATCACGTTCCTCTTTAAAAAACAATGAAGCAATAAAGAAACAATCCAAATTTATTTTTGATCACCAAGTCAACCTCCATTCCTTTAACTAAGTTGACCTTGTATTGGCCTATGGCATTTCTCATGATACATAGGCCACACAAATTTTGAGTCTCTTTGGAGGGGCCCATTCATCATTTTCCATTCCGTCATTGAGGGCACCTACCTCTTGGCACACCCTAAAGGAGATACTCTCAAAGACCATGGCAATGAGTTATACTTGAATAAATTTTACCCTTAGCGTGGACACTCTACCTTAGATTTATTCTTGTATTTTCTTATTATTTTTAGTCCTTTTTACAAAAAAATTCCAGTGACGTATGTATGTTCCTTTGTCCATTTTTTGGTAGATGAATCATCCATCCGTTTATCACATATGGTACATCGATGGAATCATAATATCACTTCGATAGCTTGGGAAATTTACATCCCTGATAATGTACTACTCCACTGTATTTGTATATGCCTCAGACCCGCCACCAATAACCAATCTGAGTATGCCAACGTCATTGGCCTCCTCACAGAAGCCAATTACCTCTATATTCTTCACCTGAGCATCCTCCTAGATTCCCATCTCATCGTTTTGCAGTTGAATACTGTGTATCAATTATGTGACTCATGCTTATTTCACATACACCTGTAACTTTGCATTTTTTTACTAATAAACCACTTTCATGGTGACAATTGTTACAGTCAAGGAGGGTCATTGTACATTGTTGTCTTTTTTTCGTTAAGGGTTAAATCAAACTCAAAAGGAATTATCTACAATCTCTTATGTATTCTTTACCACAGATCATTCTACATTCATTTGATTGTGTACTTGGTATCATAGGATTAATGCTCGACCCTACATGTAGGATTTCGACTTATTTAGACATGCTCAAATTTAAATTATTAAATTATGACCTCTTTTGTAAATTATAACTCTGTCCATTTTAAACAGTCTACCTCTATTTAAATAAATCCATATAAGTTATTTTAATTTTATATGTGGATAATATATCACAATAACTAAGATGATTCTATATCTACATAATGTTTCTGATATATGTAGTTTACCCTTTATCGTGTTTACATACACAATGGTTTGTCCATTCATTTATAGCCATTGAAAAATAATAAAAACAATGCTAGTTTATACTAGTTATTCCTACATAACCATTAGAATATTTATTTATGTACTATTTATAATAAGTAATATTTAACCAAGAGACATTGCATGGCTAGGGTTTCAATCCATATTCTAGAATTACTTTTGTTAGTCTATTTCTCTACTGATACAAATGAAAATATCGACATATGAATATTTAAGATTTTTTTGCAAAAAATACTCTAGTTAAGAATTTCTATGGTTATTTCCATATTTAATCTTCCTTTGCAAATGTTAATAATAATGAACTGACTAAAAATTCTCTCGTTATTTCCAATTTCACATCAATATCTTCAGAAATATATTACTATGAGTATCTATAGAGACAAGGTAAAATAACATCCAACTAGAACTGTAAACATTTGAGCTAATAATTCTAAAAAAATAAAATAATAAAGGTAGATACACATATCTGAACCGCAATGCTTTACTGTGACAAATTGAAGAGAGAGTCCAACTCCTTCCAACCATAGACTAGAGCAGCTACAAACTGCTAACTCTGGTCACCCCCAAGCCAAATACTTTATTCCAAAGGAAATTGAAAACGTCCAGAACCTTCTCTAGGTAACTTACATAACTTGGCTCTTTCTCAGAACCACCAAGCTCTAATTACACATAGGTACTCAACAACGTCCTATTTACACCATACTTGTTTTTTTCTTCTTTCTTGTTGTTAGGGTCCTAACCCACACATAGGTAGAACAATATATTCAGATGTAACAAAGGTCAATATTAATAAGGCCTTTCAATAAAATAGAATAAGGCGGATGTAAGAAGACCTAATAGAAGCTTCCACTTCTAGAAGGATCTTCCTCTAGATGCTTCTTTTAATTATAAATAGGATTCGAGGGTATGATAACCCTAGCTTGGATATTATTGTAATAGAGCTCTTCTCAACTAGAGGTTGCCCCCTCGAAGAGGATCGTGAACATTTCTTTCAGATTCAAAGTGCTATTTATGTTGTTATTCTTATATCATTTCAGTGTTATTGTGGTGAATGTTCTAGTTATATTAATGTTATTCTGCCATTACTAGCATTTTATTTCTGTTCTACATACATTTTATATCTGGTATATTACACTTGTTTTACCAAGATGAGAATAATATACTTCATAGGTCTTTTTCTTTCTTTTTCTAGTAAGACTTCTCCCTAAATCTTCAAATTCTTGGCCCAACTTCTTGCTAGCTTGTTTCCTAACCTCCCACACTCTTAGGGCTAGGTTCACACTTGTCCTCATGGACAACAATCACTTTTACCCTGGTGGTTTCTATCCCTTTTTCACTTTTCCTATGGAACAAAGTATTTTTCTTATCATAGATAGGTTCTCTCATCAATTTATCTTAGGTAATTTTAAATAAAATAAAATTAAAAATAATATTTACATAAATAGTTTTCACCATCAATTATCTATGATGATCAAAATTTTAATCAAAATTTTTCCCAATGTCATAATTCAATAATCGCAATCACTAAATATTATTCAAATATTTAAGTTGGATGGATATTACAATAGAGAATTGGGTTTTGAGAAAATTTCACCTTGGGAATACCACAGTCACAAGTCCAGGAGGCCTCCCATGGTGAAGAAAAGAGACACGATAGATCAAGAGATCCTTTCAAGTTGTTTCTCAAGGAATCCCTCATGCAAAAGAGTAATGAGATGATGGAGAGTTTCACCAAAATCCTTTGATGATTGAGGTACCTTCAACAAGAATTCATTTAAGAGGTTTGATAACATTCAAGGTACAAGTTATTTCCTCATTTGCATGCATCCTTATTAACAATGGGGAATTGATGACCTAGGTTTTGTCTAGATTTGAACAACAAAACCCCAAAGGAGTTGACATATCAATCCCCATCCAAAGAATAAATAAGGTCTCACCCGAGACTCCACGAGAATCACAAAGACCATATGGTATTGTGTCGGTGATGAAGAGTTAGTTACATAGGGAATCCATTCGGGTTGAAACTCATACATTCCATTAAATTATTCTTAAAAATAACAATAAGTAGCATAAAGACATCATTCATCAAACACATGATCAACACATTATATAACAGGAGTCACTACAGCTTTATTTTATTCATTCAACCAATCACATACATATATCAAGAAACTCATCAATTGACATAAACAGTTCCATGTGCTCATATACATTATCATAGTGGTTCATTACATGGCCCTATCCACTTCTCTCAGTCTCTATAGATATTAAAAAAATAGAATCACAACCAAATATATCACAAAACATGGCCATACTCTTCAAAAAACATGAGCAACCCAACAAATAATTGACTGGCCAACTGACTAACTAACCAAATCCTTCTTTGTTGTCATTGCTTTATTTTATCTTCTTCTCTGCTCTACCACTCTGTCACTTTAATTTATACTCCACTCGCTCCTCTTACTACCAGTCTTGCACACTTTTGTCACATGCATGCAGTCCATATAGCCTCTTTAGAGACATGGAAATATTAACTATCTTTCAATCACATTCCCTTATCGTTGCACGACCTCTCGTGGTGCCTGAATTAATTATTCGATAATATTTCTCAAATACTCTTTTCTTGATTTTGGCATAGATGCAATGGATTCTTAATTTCTGGCATGAATTGTAGAACTCATAATGGAATGCATAAAAAAACTTGGATTCCCATGCATTAGAAAAAATCAGATTGGTGTGCATGGAAAAACTCAGACTAGCGTGTGCAGTTGCTCGTGTGCAAAAACATTTTAAGTTCATAAAACACTACATTTGTGTGTGCATGCAATATTTACCCCAAAAATTTGGGTGGCAATAGGCCCCCACCACTATTATTTTTCCCGTCCTTGAGTCAATGGCCTCAGGGAGTGACTAATGCAATGGATGGAACCATATTCATAAGTTCATGAAGTAACTCTTTTAATTGATTATCATAGTCATTAAGGGTACAATGAATTTTCTAGGTGATTTGAACGACCTCATCTGCATTGGCCATTGTAACTTGAAGAGTTTCCAGGTCTATTGTCTCCATATTCCTGATCATCGGGGTGGCGGTGAGCTACATGACCATCAACTAAGTATAAAATGTTAGAGCCTTATCATTCATATCCATAGATAATGCTAGAATGGTTTTTTTCTCCACCCTCACTACATTAATATCCTTGGTCTTGGTCATGATAACCATCATCACAACTTGGTGCTCACCTGGAGGTAGCGAAGCCAAGTTGTGCATGAGCCCGACCAAGCATTTGGTGTTGATTTCCCAATTCTGAAAGTATAGTAGTAATACAATCATGTAGTGTTAGAGTTAGAATTGGTTCCAAAGAGATTCTTGTGTTATCCATGTGCACTAAGGTGAGAAAGGAAGGGCCAAATATGATGGCCCACACTGGATTATTGAAACTAGGAATGGAGGATGATATTTCAAGTGGAGTGTCAGGAGAAGGAACTTCACCTCTGAGTCGACGACATAAATTCTTGACATTATGGGTGACATCCATATGTATTAGAAACAAATTGAGGGCTATCATCAGAGTCACAATCCTAGATTCCATTTGTCTTAGGCTCAACTATATAGGGGGAGTTGCCATGTGAACAACTAGATCAGTTTTTTATCTTTTTGTACTGATGAGGGTGGAATTTGTTGATTGTTGCACATTTATGGATGGGGTTGTTGTTCTTCATTTATCATAATTCTCGTATTCATGACTGGACCCGATGTTGAGAGGGTCTACAGATGTAGAATTGGGGTCTCAAGTCCATTTGGACGGTGTCTTTTCCTTGGATCTCCCATCACTGGGGATTGTGCATTTTTCCCTCAACCACATAGCCTTGGTCCACGTTTGATCTTGGTTGTTCTTAGTGCGCATTTCAAGAGTTTCCATCTCTTCGTTAGGGACCAGTTTCAAATGTGTCAGCCACTCTACTATTCCTTAATAAATATCCTCTTTTTTTATGCAGAAAGGAAGCAATTCCATTGCAGCCCCTTGGTCAGCACTGGGATAGATATAAATGTTATGAAAATTACACTCAAATACAAGATAGTTGGAATACATGTCAATGATATTGTGTGGGATGTGCACTTGCAAGTCATCCACCTGGATAAATTTTTGGTACCATTTATGAAAGACTTTATCATTGGATTCGTGAAAGATAGGGTTCATCCTTACCTGTAACATAGAGAGAAACATAGAGAGAAGCAACAATGTACAACTCTAATGGAATTCCTTTTCAAAATTCTATGCATCCAAGCAATCGTCAATGAATTCATTGAGGATATATATTTCCCAAGTGAGTTGGACACCTGCCACACATACTTCATCTACTATGATGGTGCCAAGTCGACACTCATCCTTCATATAGTTTTGCAAGAGTTTACAAGTGAGCGGTTGGGTTGAAAACCAAATTGGCCGAGTATTATATCTGATATCACCACATCGCACATTCCCTCATTCATGTTGTACTTTCCATACACGTCATTATGGGAAGAATATTTAGTTGTTATAACTTTTCCAAGTTCCTCTCCATGCATGGGTAATATAGTAACTCGATGGATTGTTGTTGCATCAACTGTATATTCTCCACCCAACCAAAGGTAGGCACCATGTAGGTGAGTAAGAAGGAATTGAATGCATATGGTAAATGACCCCCCATGGCCAAAGTGAGGATAGTAAACCAAGGATAATATGTGTTGATAGCCACACATGATTTTGATATTTAACACGATCATAAGAAATTGCATTTTTCTGTAGCTGCCATCACCTCAATTTTGTAAACATTTTTTAGAGTTTCGAAATGATTGTTGGATTAAAAGATTCCCTTATTAATTTCTTATTGTTTTCATTTTTGTTTGTTTTATTTTTAATTCATGATTGCAAGCATGAATTAAACATAAAACTTAGCTTGGTGTTATAATTTTTTGTGCCTTAGCAACATCTTTTTAAAGGTCACCCATATTTAATTAAAATGCAAATCTTATGAAATGGTTGTTGGATCCATTTTGTGTGTTAATATGATTATTATTGTTTCAATGGTTTTATAGTTCATTATCGAATTGCTTTGATTCATGAAGAACTTTGGTTAATTATTTGATATATTTTTGTTTCAATGGTTGTATCAACATTCATACCAATGAGTACAAACCTGTTGTACTTGCATTTTTGCCTTACCTGGCTGGCTCAAAGCATTAATGAAGCTATTCATTATATGCATAGGGTTTGGTACTCTGTAGTTTTGGCACTCATCACAAGAGATGGTAAGGAATACAATGAACCCTCTAGTTTTCATTCCCACTAGTCGAGTTATGATAACCCACAGGTTCTACTATTTTCATGTTTCCACTCTCCATTCGGACTTGTTTATGTTGCTCACACGATTGGAACCTAAAAATTTTCCGAGTAATCTCTGTTGCATTCTGGTTACAGTGGTCATGGATCCCATCGTTCGCATAGATCCAGACGGATGTCAGGTCTTACTTTCCCATGACGATGCGATTGAGGACCTAAAGAATCATGGCTGGGATATATTCCTTAATAAATTTGAGGGTTATAATCTTCAGGTAGCAGAATCCTTCACATGAACCTTTGACGGGTTCAGAGCTAATATAGGAGACATACAATTAGAATTGACAAAAGATTTTGTTAGAAAAGAAACAGGGCTCCCATCAAAGGGCGAGAGATGGTTTAAAAACACAAGGATAGAAGAAGTCCCACGTAATTTGTTTATGACCTCATGAAAAACCAACAATTGTGTAAAAGGTATTCTTATCACCATGTTAAAAACTAGATGGCATAGTTTATTATTAATTCTGAAACAATTTGTTACTTGCGAAGGTCGATATCGATTGGTCTTTCTCTACCATATTTGTTTCCTCATGAATTTCATAGGTTTCGATTTAGATATGACATTTTACTTATTGATGAGTCTCTATAAGATGTCCAAGCGTTACAAGCGACATGGTGTCAATTCGAGCCTATTCCACCATGGATTGGTTAGAATCTTGTTGATGTATCATCTGTCGATCATAGGTTATAGTTGGGAGATATTTTTGATGAAGAATGGCTTCTCCCAAGATGATCCTACAGTAAATCCTCTTTTAACAGCAAACCCTAACTTAGACAAGCCAATGGTTGAAGACCAGTTCGATAATTCAATTAATGGACTAGACTTTATTGATAAAACCCCTCTAGACAAAGGATTGTCGTGTAAGTTTTCACTTGCAATATTTCCATAGCAAGAGACTAATGAATTGAAGGGAAATGATCCTCTTGTGCCTGTGAATGATGCTAGCTTGAACGTTAATGTTAAGTCGGATGCCAAGAAACTTTGTAAAGGAACAAAACAACAATGCACAGACTTGGGTTTGAAGAACAAGAGAGCGGGTCACCTAATCTCTAGGAAACTAAGGAATTGAAATGATACTCATTTGAGCTTGATCGATCTGAACGAGATCAATGAGGGTTTCGATCCTGATATAAAGTATTTTCTAGTTCGGGAAGATCCATAAATCTAGGGTTCTACGAGGGAGGTTATCATTCATACTAAACCATATTATTTCGTAAGAAATTTACCACCATGCCTTAAGGGTAAAGGAGGATTCTCGGGTATTAGGCAATATCTGAAGAATACAACATATAAGACCGAAGCCCCCTTGGTCGATTGTGTCCCTCATCGATCTTCCATCTCCCTTGTACACTGTGATGGATTTTTTGATTGGGTTGGGCGTTACTATACCGACATTCCTCTCTTATAGGCCCGAATTAAAACTCTGACTACTCAGAATGATTTTTTGAAAAAAGAAAACCTTAATCTCAAGGCGCATGCAGAGAGGGAGACTAAGCATATCAAGAGACCTGGAAACATAGTCATTAAGAATGCGACCAGTTTCAAGGCAATAATAAACTTTGAACTTATCGACCCCTCTTTATTTAACTTATAATGGTAAAAAAAATAAAAATTCCTTTCATATCATTTATGTTATCTAATTTGAAATAAGTATATTTGAAGTTTGATTTCATTTACTAAAATTAATACTGGCTACAAAATCTTTGATTCTATAGCCAAGTCTCTTTTAATAAAAAAATAGTATTAGTAATTATTTTTATAATTTATCAAATTGGTTTTTCTTTTCTCAGGAAATGGGAGATTCTGCTGCTGATTATTTGGAGGAAATATTTTCAATTATACACCTAAATGATTAGTATTTTCTCCTCCTTTATGTTTTATAAAAACTTTGATTTAATTTTTGAATAAACTAACTCTGTTATGAGTGGTTTCCAATCCACTAATTTTGTAATATTACTTGATTTTGGGAGATTCAACTCTATCCTGTGAGATATGAGTATTTGGATCCAGGATTACTTTAAATACTGTTCAATTTTGTTAGTGAAGGGATCCTTTTTGGAACGCATTATGGACATGTTATTCCTCAAGACTTTATGGAGAAGTTGTTCACATTTCAGCTTTAGACCAGCGTGACATTGTTCCATTCAGGTTTTTCATATTATATTATGGAATATATACATGTTACACAACTTTAGCCTCATTAGCATGTAATGTTTCATTTTATTCAGCGCTTTAAATTTTGTCTATAACTTGTTGTTTCATATATTATATCTGTGGTCGCTATTTCACTTTAATATCATCAATTTATGCTTTTTGTTAAGTTGACACATCATATGAATGTTTCACATTAAGATTTCTTTTACTGTAGACATTCATCATTACAAGGTCACTGGATTTATAAGTTTATCACCCTGTTTTTATATCCTTGCTCCCGAAAAATACCTTGATTTTATTCTGGAGATGTTAGCACAAGCCTGTTACAGATTTCTCTCACAGGAAAGATAGATGGAAGTTTGGATTGCACAGGGATATAGACATAGTATGAGATTAATCTCAGGTTAGTGTTATTCACATTCAATTTTCGTCATTAGTTTATTAGTGAATAAGACAGTTTAAATTGGTTGTGACTATTATTCAATTCTTGTTTCAGATTATGTCTTATTAGAATCTTTTGTGTTTTTTAGATTTTAAATTATTAAACAAAAAATATAAAAATATGTTCTTTTCTTTATCTGCTTCGTAAACAATTACGAAAACATTGATTTCGCAAGACATCCACCAAAACTTGTAAATTGTAAATATCTTATTCATAATCACATGTTCATATTTATGTTTCTGTTCAGCATTCGTAAATAATTAAAGTCATGTACATAGTATCGTAGTTATAGATTTATGGTGGTTTATTTTCTTTCATTATTTTAGGACCTTAGTTGGCTAACAAAGCCATTAAACCCGTCAGGATAGATCACACCAAACGGCTTGGGTTAATTAGACAACCTTGCACCAGATCTATCCTTCCAGTTGATGGTCTGTCAATTACGCTCGTCAACAAATGGTGCTAGAAGGAGGGCATGAATTCAATTGATGGCATGTTGAGGTTGCAAGACTCCTCCCCCACACACTCTCTCCCCTATCGTAACGTTTAGTCGCTCAGACAACAATGTTACACTTGAAACAATAACTACCTCAAACGATAACCCTGAGATTCCTGTTGAACCAGTGACACTAGTTCCTCAAGGGGCCGACATCCAAGAAATTGTTCGTCAGTCAATAATAAGAACACATAGTGCCTTAGCTCGTATCAAATAACCTGGTAGGCCACTTAATCAACCCCTAGATTTCTCGAATATTTGAGAACAACTTCAAGGCACTGGTCTACTCCAAAATACTACCAATATCATCGAAAAACCTTCCCTTGGAGCCGGAGGATTTGGTATCCCACCTTCCCCACCTAGTTCATCTCCATCCTCTTCAGGGGAAGAATCTTCAGATGAAGGAAGTTCTTCATCATAACCATCTCAACCTTCTACACCACCGAATCCCATGGAAAATCAAAACAATCCTACTAGACCTTGGCTCGATCAAGATGTCGTGGCTATACCCAGACCCCAACACCCATTACCGAAACATCTAGAGAAATGGCTTCCCAAATTTGATTCAGACTCAAAGCAGTTTGTTGAGGATCATATCAAAAAATTTATGTTGGCCATTAGGCTATGGAGTGTGGAACATGAGGATGTAGTATGCAGACTATTCCCTTATACTTTTGAAGGAAATGCCTCCACATGGTATTTTTCTCAACAACCCCAAACCATTATCTCTTGGGACAAATTTGAAACCTGTTTCTTGGAAAAATTCGGAGATGATGAATCTCCAGAAGTCTTTATTATGGAACTTTTCAGTTTAAAGATGAATCCTAAGGAAAAAGTGAAATATTTTATACTTTAAAGAATAAAATCCCTGCAGATTCAATGCTCGTTGAAAGTTTAATCGTTGCATATTATGTTAAAACCTTGCACAATAATATAGCCATATGGGTCAAAAGGTCTAAAAAGAAAACATTGCTTGAAGCCTTTGAGGAGGCAAGCCAAATTGAAAAGGATATTTTGAGCCTGAAAGATAATCATAGTAGTGAAGTTGAAAAAACTTCATCCTCTAAAAATAAAATAGATATCCTTACTAGGCCTCCTCAAACGAAAAATCAACCGAAAAATTTAGGCTTAGAAAGTTTGCAGAAAGTTTTCCAAAAACTATCCAATCAGGTCGTCGATTTGAAGAGATCAGTTGAGGAGGCATCAACAAGAAAAGGAAGTTTTAAACCTCCTTTAAGAAAACCTTTTCCTCCCAACCAACCAAACCCAACCACTGAAGGTCAAAATTTTGAAATTTTGAAGAAGAATCGGAAGAAGATGAATCATCTCCTACTATCTTCGGTCACTTCTCGGACAATATCTTCCAAGCAAATTTTGAAACTATTCACCCCTATAACACAAGAATCAAAACTCAAAACAAACCCTCTTCTGAAGTCGGTAAAAATGTGTTTCCAAAACAGTCAAAGCAAGCTAAAATTAAACAGAGATTAACATCTCCAGTTTTAGAATATGATTTGATTGAGGATCTAAAAAAACTAAGAGCTAATATTTATGTTTTTGAGCTACTGAAATTTCCCCTTATTTTGCAGAAAATGCTTCAAAATATCGTTGAAAATAGTAAAAACAATGATCCTAGCAGCAAGAAATCAACAGAAATTGATTCAAATACTGCCAAAAAAATCCCAACTAAAATGACATATGAAATTCCACATAAAAGGGATTTAGCAGGAAAAACTGTAGCAAATGTAAATAAAACTGTTTTAGGAACAACAACTAAAAATCAACAGAATTTTGTTGATAATGCTCAAAAAAATGTCCCTCCTTTTTTGTTAACCTTTGAAATTTTTGATAGGAATGTACATAATTGCATGGTCGATTCCAGTGCATCGTCAAACATAATGCCTCTATTTGTTTGTCAAAAAATTAATGCATAAGTTAAACCTTTTGATCTCAAGATCATCCAACTAGATCGAACAAATGTTAAGGTAATTGGTGATCTTAAGAATGTTCTAGTTAGATTATCTTCCAATCCTAAGGTTCATCAAATAATTGACATTATCATTGTTGATATCCCTGAAGTTTATGGTTTGTTTTTAAGCAGGGACTGGTCAGAACAGCTGCATGGTTACTTTTCCACAGATTGGTCTCATTTGTGGCTACCTGAAAATGGAGAGCCCAACAAAATCAAGATAAACAGAGAACGCTATATTAAGCATATCGTGACAGATCTAAATGATGCAAATGAAACTTTCACTACATTTGCTAATTCATTTGAAATTCAGGGAATGAATACCTTCTTTGGTAATTTCATGATCGAAATTTCTCCTATTACTGATCCTGGGAAACAATCGAAAGTTATGAACTATACTTAGACATCATCTTTGTCGAGTATGCCAAGTACTGCTGATGAAGCCCAAATGGTCATTGTACTTTGATGGATCCAAATCCAAAGAAGGAGTAGGTGTAGGTTGTGTGCTCATCAATCCTACAGGTAATAAAACTTTTATTGCTTGCAGGATAGAGTTTGAGTGCACTAATAACACCGTTGAGTATGAAGCACTTCTACAAGGACTTAGGAAAGATTTGGATATAGACGTGCGGAATTTGATGGTATTTGGTGATTCGTAAATCCTGGTTAAGAAAGTAAGAAATTCCATACATTTTTATCACCACATCTGAAAAGTTACCAAACCGAGGTATGGAGTTTGATGCAATTTTTTTTAGCATTTAACATAAATTTCATTCCTAGATTAAGTAATTCAGAAGTTGATTTATTGGCTAATGTTTCTTCTAAACTATTTCCCGCTGAAGGTCTTTCCCCTAATTCATTTTCAATTGAATTATTGTTCAGGCAATCGATCCCAGATAACATCACAAACTGGAGAGTATTCAATAATGACCAACAAATCATCAACTTTCTGCACATGGAAGACACCTTCAAAGGTGCAGTCATTGATGAAGGCACTCATGATGAAAACCTATGTAAATTCACGGTAATATCAGTTCCTAGATCTCCTGAATCAACATCTGATCTGGTAAACTCTATCCCTAGATCTATTGTAAGACTAGAGAAATTTTATGACTTGCATGATAAATTTAGAGGGACGGTAAATTGTAAAATGAACAGTTATTATTTGATTTATTAAACAGTTAATTTAGGAACAAAGGAAAATCCTCAAAATATTAATCTGGGAATAGGTTGTTCCGAGCACGAACGATCTTCTTTTATAAAATTGTTTAAATAATTTAAAGACGTTTTTTCATGGACGTATGATGACTTGAAACATTTGACCCCAATATCATACAACATGTCATCCCGATGAAACACTAGACACAGCCTTTTCAACAAAAAATGAGGAATATGCACCCTAAATTGGAACCCACTATTAAAAAGGAACTAAATAAATTGTTAACTGCATAGATAATTTTCCCGGTAAGGCACATGCAATGGGTGTCTAATCTAGTCCCTATAAGGAAGAAAAGTGGTGAAATTCGACTCTGTGTCAATTTCATAACTTGAACCGAGCATCTGATAAAGATAACTACCATGTTCCTCCAATGGAACAAATTCTACAACAGGTGTTTGGTTCTGAAAGACTATCTTTACTAGATGGATTTTTGGGATATAGCCAGGTCCTCATGTCTCCCTCAATTCAGCTTAAAACCACCTTTTGCAACCCATGGGGCACTTATGCCTACAGGAAAATGCCTTTTTGACTGATAAACATTGACGCCACTTTCTAGAGACCAATGGATATTGATTTCCATGGCCTCATTAACCAATCAGTCGTGGTCTATATTGATGATGTCATTGTATTCTCTAAAAACAATAAAGATCACTTATCTCACCTCAGGGCTGTCCTGGAACGATGTCGCAAATTTGACATATCCCTCAACCCTAAGAAATCGTTCTTTGCAGTAGATCAAGGTAAAATACTTGGGTTTATAGTATCTAAAGACATAATTATTATTGACCCTAAAAGAACCCAAGCTACTACTAATC
>ML801019.1:81215-101636 GCA_009831015.1 Picea engelmannii
TATATATATATATATATATATATATATATATATATATATATATATATATATATATATATATATTTGAAATCTGCATAGTCGACTCGATCTATGTCTATAATTTTGTCAACAACTGAATTGTTTATCCTATAGAAAAATAACGTCAAAGATAGAGATATAAAGGGGTATTCACAAACATGGAGGTTTTCACGAATTTGCAGACTAAACCACTAGGCTTGTCATCCTGAAACTAAGTCTGAGCCAACCAAGTTAGCATACACCTTGTCAATCCCACCCAAAAAAAATGAATTCAAACAAGCACGCACGCGTTCTAGAAGTGCACACACACTCCTAAAAAGACATTTCCTTCCTTCTATATCTTTGTCCTCCCTCCCCTACATCTACCCCCCGTTCTCTATCTCACTCTCACTCTCCCTCTCTACCCCCCTGTCTGTCTCCTTCTCTCTCTCTCTCACTCCTATACATGGTAAGACCTAGACATGGCAATATTTAAACATCACAATGCATGGAAAGACCTAGATCTAGACCTTACATTGACATGCCTCATACTCTCACACCCACTCCCTCTCTATCCCCCCCCTCTTCCACTCTACCTCGCTCTCTATATATCTATCTCTTTCTCTGGATCTGCACCTTTGTCCCTCACTCCCCTCTCTATTCAAGCTCTATTCCACCCTTTCTCTCTCTCATCGTTGTTAGTATCAGTCTCACTATATTTGCCCCTCTTTTGTTCATTGTGGAGCCTGATTATATTCCCGTGTCATAGGTCTTTGTTTTCAGTCATTTTTATACCCCATGAAGACTATACACCCCATAATAATTCACACCCCTCCACATGGAGGGGGGTTGCAGAGGGGCCTTGCCCCCCATGTGGAGTTCAGGGGCAACCAAGCCCCCTAAGGAAATTTTTTCTTGTAAATGTATATTGTAATTTCATACTAAATATGGATCGTTCATTATAAGGTCGCAAATCTAATGATAGACGTTATGTTAGGGTTTTTTCTCCTAGAAGGAAACCCTCTTTTATGAGGGAATTGTATTGTAGCTGTGTGTTATTGCGAATACTGTATTTTGAGAGAGAAGATTGTGAGAGAAATAAGAGGAAGTTATAGCGGGTGTGATGTAGGTTGTATCCCTTCATTTGCTGAATAATAATAAAAGGAAGGACCTGGAAATTTCTCTGGTGGACATATCCCACAGTGGGTGAACCACGTATATCTATGTCTCTACTGTATTATGTATCTTAAATGTTTTATTTCCACGTTTTTTTTTTATATTATTGCTCTGTGATCCTTTTTTTTCTAATAATTGGTATCAGAGCAAAAGGTAACTCGCAGGAAAAGAGGGTTCCTGGTTCGAGTGGTAGCAATGGAAAAAGATGAAAATTTTAGGGTCGAGAGATTTAAAAACCAAAACTACCAGTTATGGAAGACGCATATGGAAGATTATTTATATCAAAAGGATATATTCCTACCATTGGGTGGAATAACAAAGAAGTTGACGGCCATGAAGGACAAATAATAGGAGGTTCTTGATAGAAAGGCACTAGGAACAATATGGTTGAGTTCGGAAGCATCGTTGGATTTCAATATTTCGAAAGAAAAGGCAATGAAGGAGTTGATGGATGCATTGGCTAAATTGTATGAAAAACCCTCGGTGTCCAATAAGGTATTTTTAATGGAGATATTATTTAATATGAAGATGTAAGAAGGTGGGTCTATTGCATATCATTTAAATGAATTTAATACAGTTACTAATCAACTAAGTTCTGTAAAAGAGGACTTTGATGATGAGGTCAGGTGTAATACCCCAACATCGAGCCCCTTCTAAATTGTATTTTTTTCTTATAGGCTAGTGAGCCAAGTGGTTGTAAGATGAAAGACTTATGTGTTATTAGTCTGGTGAGCCAGATGACAAGTGCAGGAGCCTGATATTTTGTTTTTATATGTAATTATGCAGATAATTAATAAAAATATAAACATTGTTGCGTGTAGACCCTCCACGAATAAGAGTTATTGGGGACTAAGCTCCACTAGGTAGGGTAAGGAAGGGGGGATAAGTATTTGGGCCTAGGGGTTAAGCTAGGGGGCTTACCTCTAGAGGAATAATATTTTGATATTATTTCCTGAAGACTAAAGTGAACATTACATGTTTTTGTTATCCTAAGTTCCTGAAGGCTGGGGACGTAAGATAAATGGAGTGCATGCAGCTCCAGGAAGACAAGTGTCGACCTAGGCTCATGCAGTTAAAAGATGACGTGTTAGCTGTGTTGGGGGTTCGTGAGTCATTTTTTTTCCATCCTTTATTTGAGTTTGCAGGTCGTACTCTGTCTGAACCGTTCTTGCCTCTTTGTTTGCATCTGCATACCCGCGCACAATGAAGGAAACCCTCACGGGAAGGTTGGTAGTCCTTCCATTCTCCCTCCTTGTATGTGAACCATTCTTGCCTCTGCATTGTATGACCTCGGCATACCTCTCGCACCTCTAAAACCAGAAATGAGAAAGTCATCCTATGTTGTTTCCTGTGAAGCCTGACGCAATTATAGTTTCTTGAGTTGTGTTATGACTTAGCGTTAGGTTGTTTCCTTTTCGGGTGTCCATACCTATTTTTCGTTGTTGTTGTTTCTATTATTGTTGTTGTTGTTGTCAACCATACCCAGATGTAGCTGAGTCGAAGGTTGGTTATCATACTTGTGAGCAGCTCTCCCAGGTGAGAGAGTCTGTTGGGAAATGAGTTCTCCTTGAAGGGAGTCCCGTAGCAGCCACAGTACTCTGAGACTTCTGGTCTAGCATGTTGCTGAAGCCCAAGGTAAGGGAGGTGTATTGGCCGATGGAATTGTATTAGTGAAGGTGTGTCCTCCTGGGGTGGAGAAGGTGAGTGGGGAATGAGGTTTTGTGTGTTGTGGACGTAAGTGGCTCCTGGGATAAAAGATCCTTCCTGTTGCTTTGCGCAACTTCCTTATTGTCCTTGCCAAGCCTAGACTCACCTTGCCCGATGGAGTTTAGTCCCAGCTCGGGGGTCACCTACTGCTAAGAATGATGAGCAGTGTGGTCTAAGGTTGGGAGGTTCGTGGAAGCTCTGCACACAGTTGGTGGATTTACTCCAGATAAAAGATAAGTATCATTATGTGTTTAATTATGTATTTTATGCATGTTGTTTTGATGTCGTATTTCTTCATGTATTTTGTTTCTTGTATGAATTTCTCTTTATTCTATTTAATTCAGTATGAAAGTAGTAACTCTATGTTAGCTGTGTTGAGTTCATTAAAATGGATATATTTTATATAAGTTGTAAATTCTGCATGGTATCATTACTCGATCTTTGGATGGTCGAGGATGTTACAATATGGTATCAGAGCATCGTTACAACACTGAACCTCGATGGGCCATTTTAGTGGTTAATGAGACAAGGATTTCAAAGTGAATTTTTGTTCAAAGGGACAAAATTCAAGGTTCAGAGTGTCCCTGAGTGCAAGGAGTGCATTGTTAGAGTCTTTGACTCAAAAAGATCGGGAGAAATAGAGTGATTTTTCTCATGAAGGGAAGTGAAGATCTGATGCAAAGAGTGCACAGATCCAAAAGTCAACTAAGTGTCGAAGAAACCCTCTAAGGAGAAATGGTTTCAAGAAAGGAAGCTCAAGAGGAGGAGCGAAAACAATCGTCAGATACGTTGTTGAAAGGAGTTTGGACCGTTAGATCTGTGTCCAGGTAAACAAAGGAAGGTCACTTCGGAGGACTTCAAGTGTGGAGTGTGACAAAATTTCGAAGTCATGAAGTAGATCGCAGTTGTCTGTTGCGAAGGACACGCATCGGTAGATCATGAATTCTGGGGGAAATCTCCCTGAGAAAAAGAAAGCGTAGAGGAGTTGAAACTCCTGGAGTTCGAAGCCCGAAGAGGTGAAGTGGTGAGTTATGATGACGTCACCTAGAGGTGGTGTGGACACATGGGATGTGTGCCATGTGTCAATAGGTTTCGAACCCATGGAATATTGAAATGGCATTTGGAACATAACGCATGGGCCACCTATCAACCTCTATTATTCCGCCATATGACATCCTATATGAGAAAGGTTACTGGGGCCCTAGGTTACATAACATAGTTAAAGGTCGGAGACCCACACTAGCGTTGATCACGATACATTAAGATTAATGGCCATAAGGCATTGTGGGGGACCAAGTTGCACGAAAGTTAATTATCCAAGGTGGTCCCACAATCCAAACCATGGTTTCACTGAGGGGTTACGTGTCAGCATTAGAAGAATTGCAGGATGAAGGACAGGTTACTCCAAACCACCGTTACTTTCCCTTGCAATTGGGAAAATGTTAAGTGATGTAACGTAATGACGTCACCTAAGGTGACGTGGGAGTGTTCAGAGATTAATGGTTTGGGGTGTGCAGATGTGAAATATTTCGAAGTCCCGAAGTCCCAGAACTCAGGCGCTTGAGATTCCACAACGAGTGTCAGTCGTTGGATGCAAGGTAGATGTGGACCATTGATCCTCCCTACTGTGTGAGTTCGGTAACTCGGAACTCTGAGTGATCGTTGTTTTGTGCTTTGAAAATATTCTGAAGTTGAAGGCCAAAGGCCCAAGTAAGCACTTATTGATCTAGTGCTTGGTCATGACCCATGGTCGCGTGGGTTGGGGACTGAGAGAAATGGACTAGTGCCCGAAAAATTAGAAGAGCAGAGCTTCGAAAGAAGAAATCTGCGAGGATTATTGATTGAATGAGAATCACATAGAATGGAAACTGAACATTTTCTTGAATCAATTTTTTTTATAAATGTTGTGGAATTTGTTAAGAAATGACGACCTGACAAATTCTGGTTGTCTTCACATTGTGTTTGCAGAAGTTTAACAAGTTCTTGAACCGAATAGAGTTGCCACTGAGTGAAAAGAAATGGAAGAGGCACATCATGCTTCCAGTTCAGACAATGAAGTAAAAGGAATGGATGTCCATTTAGGAGGGGAAGAATCGAACTCCAATGGGCACGGAGGAGAGATGGACAAGGAATAACATATGATGCAAATCATTGAACGATTGTAGAAAGACGCCCAGGTTCACCGAGCTGATAACAGAAAGCTCATGAAATCCAGGGATCAACAAGGAAAATTAAACTTAAAGTTGATGCAGAGTCTGGAAAGAATCGAAAGGAAGTTGGATAAGGAGAGTGACTCAATCAAAACAGGGAGTCGCAAGAACCTTGAGAGGAAAAGAAGATCAAGAATATTTAGCAGGCATCATCGTCACTCCCTGAAACATTCCAATAAGGAGGCACACAGTAATTCAAGCCCATCTCCTACCAGAAAAGAGAGTAGATCTGGAGTGGATGAACTGAAGGGTGAAATGAACAAGATTAAACTTCCTACTTTTGACAAAGAACACCAGAAAGATGAAGATGATGAGACTTGGCTACTGGGATGAGGAAATATTTCCAACTGCAGAACTATTCTTCTCATACAGAGGGAAGAATTTCCATTTACCAACTTAAAGGAAAGGCATCTGTATGGTGGGAGAAACTTGTGCAAGTACAACATGTCAGAGAGAAGAATGTTACTTGGAGAGAGTTCAAGAAGCATTTTGAAAAGAAGTACTTAACTAAGAGGTACTATGACAGAAAGATGAAAGAGTTCTTTGAACTCAAGCTGGGCAGCATGACGATTGATGAGTATGAATGAAGGTTTTTGGAATTGTTGAAGTATGTTCCTTTCATCAAGTATGAGACTGTCAAAATTCAAAGATATTTGAGTGAGCTTCCATCTTCCATCAGTGACAAGATCCAACATGATGACCCAAATACTATGGAAGAAACTTTGAGATAAAAATGCTTATATGATCAGCAAAAAGAAAATCCTCCTTTCCAAAAATCTTGGGAAGACAAGAAGAAGTTTAAGAGGGAGTAGAGGAAAAATGGAAACAAACCACCATTTTTCAGCAACAGTCCTCAAGGACAACCATCTTTTAGAGAGCCCATGAAGGATGAAGTGGGTGGAAAAATGCCAAGACAGCCACCGATGGAATGTTGGGGCTGTAAAGGAAATCATAGGTATAGATATTGTGCCCACATAAATGACAAAGTGAGATCTGTCCACAATGTTTAGCAGGCAGAAACAACGGAGGACATGGGCAGTATAATACCAAGGATCTATGCAACCCTGAACAACAAGCAAGAAGATTATCAGTCGCACATAATTGAAGTGGAAGGTATGATCAACAACCATGCCTTTACTATTTTAATTGATCTAGGGGATAGCCATAATTATATAGATCCTAGAATGGTGGAAAATTTGCAATTGTCGAGAAGCAAACATGAAAAGTCTTGGTTAGTGCAGCTGGCTAAAGGAACCAAGAGAAAAGTCACTGAGTTAGTTAAGTCATGTCCAGTGGACATGAATGGAATGAGCACAAAGGCTGAATTGAAGATTCTGCCTTTAGGTTCTTATGACTGTCTAATTGGGATGGACTGGTTGGACTAACACCATGCCATATTGGACTGTCGTAACAAGGCATTCACTTGCCTGAATAAGGAAGGGAATCGAAGAACAATCCAAGGAATTCCCAGAGTTGTTTCTATCAAAGAAATCTCAGAAATGCAGCTGAAGAAGTGCGATAGGAAAGGTTGTCAATTATTTGTAGCCCATGTGGAGGAAGCATCTAAGGATGAGGTCTCAAATATTGGAGATCATGCGGTACTAAAGGAGTTTGAAGATGTATTTCAGGAGGTACCCGAACTACCCCCGACGAGAGATATTGACTTCTCTGTAAACTTGATACCTGGAGCAGCTCCAGTGTCGAAACTTCCTTACAAAATGAGTACACCAAAGATGAAATATATGCAATTGCAGCTTGAATAGCTTCTGAAGAAGGGGTATATATGCCCAAGCATGTCACCTTGGGGTGCCTCGGTCCTATTCATGAAGAAGAAGGATGGGACGCTGAGATTGTGTATTGATTTCAGACAATTGAACAATGTAACTGTAAATAACAAATATCCTCTGTCGAGGATTGATGATCTCTTCGATCAGTTGAAGGATGCGAAGGTATTTTCGAAGATAGATCCAAGGTCAAGATATCACCAGGTAAGGATAAAGGATGAATACATCAACAAGAATGCCTTTAGAACAAGATATGGTCATTATGAGTTCACAGTGGTTCCATTTGGGCTATCGAACGCACGCGTTGTTTTTATGTGTCTGATGAAGGGTGAATTTGGGGAATATCTAGACAAGTTTGTCATAGTCTTTTTAGATGACATCCTGGTGTATTCCAATTTGGAGGAAGAACATGAAAATCATCTGAGGATGGTGCTTCAAGTGCTAAGAGAGCACCATTTGTATGCCAAATTGAGCAAGTGCTCGTTTTATCAGGAGCAGATCCATTACTTGGGGGATATTATTTCGAAGGATGGGATAGTTGTAGATCCCAAGAAGATTGAGGCCATCAGAGAATGGTCAGCACCAAAGAATGTGATGGAAGTTAGATCCTTTATGGGTCTAGATGGTTATTACAGAAGGCTTATCATAGGGTTCTCGAGGATATCTCACCCTATCACTTCCTTGTAAAGGAAGGAGAAGGAGTCTCAGTGGATAGAAGATTGTGAGAGAAGCTTCCAGCAATTGAAGCAAATGTTAACCAGTGCTCCAATCCTAAGGATTGAAGATCCAAATGAATACTTTGTAGTGTGTATAGATGCAGGCAAAGAAGGACTTGGAGGAGTCCTCAGTCAGAATGGATTCGCAATCTATTATGAATCCATAAATTTGGAAGAGAAAGAAAGGAACTATGCAACTTATGATTTGGAGTTGGAATCCATAGTACACGCTCTAAAGAAATGGAGGCATTACTTCATGGGAAGGAGGTTCGAACTGAGGACAAACCATAACGGTCTGAAATATTTGTTTAATCAACCAACATTGAACGCTAGATAGAGTAGGTGGTTGGAGTTTCTTTGTGAGTATGACTTTGATATCAAGCATATCAAAGGAAAGGAAAACAAAGAGGTTGATGCAATCAGCAGGAGAGTGCATTAATTACATTCTACAGTCATTAGCATGTACCTAACTAATATTAAAAGTAGAATTTTGGAGGCTACAAATACAGATTTGCAATACAGGGATTTGGTAGCAAAGCTACAACAAGGTAAGATGCCACAGAAAGTGGAGAATTATAAATTAGAGACTAATGGAATACTTTTGTACAAGAACATAACTTATGTACCTAATGTCCAAGACTTGAAAATTATGATTTTGAATGAGATGCATAATGTTCCTTATGTAAGGCACCCTGGATATCAAAAAAATGTGGCATCATTAAAGAGCCATTACTTTTGGCCAGGCATGAAGAAAGAGATTGTTGAATACATCACCAGATGTATGGAGTGCCAGAAGGTTAAAGCTGAGCACAGGCACCCAGCAGGGTTGTTGGAACCTTTACCCATACCTGAGTGGAAGTGAGAAGTGGTGACAATGGACTTCATCACAAGATTGCCCAGAACAGGAAAGCAACATAATTCAATCATGGTGGTGGTGTACAAGCTTACGAAAGCTGCCCATTTTATTCCATTGAAGACTACTCACAAGGAAGCTAATGTTGCTGATATTTTTATGGGGGAAATAACATGATTTCACAGTATTCCCAAGACAATTGTGTCTGACAGGGATCCGAAATTTACCTCAAAGTTCTGGAAGGGTTTGTCCAAAGGATTCAAAACAAATCTGAACTTCAACACTTCTTATCATCCTGAGTCCGACGGGTAGACAGAGAGGGTGAACCAAGTGATAAAAGATATGCTAAGGATGTATGTGATGGACAAACCATCTAAATGGGAAGACTACCTACACTTGGTATAATTTGCCTACAATAATGGGTATCAAGCATCATTGAATATGAGCCCATTTGAAGCACTTTATGGTAGAAAGTGAAAAACTCTAGTAAGTTGGGATAATCCAGCTGATAGAGCAATGGTTGGGCCAGAATTGCTCAAGGAAAGGGAAGAACAAATGTTGAAGATTAAGAAGAATTTGAAAGTTGCCCAAGAAAGGCAGAAGAGTTATCCTGATAAGAACAAGATCCACAGGGAGCTCAAAGTTGGTGATCATGTTATTTTGAAAGTAAAAGCTAACAGAAGTTCCCTGAAGTTGGGAAACTGTTCCAAGTTGGTAGCCAGATTTTGTGGTCCATTTGAAATCCTAGAAAGGATTGGACCAGTTGCATATATGCTTGCATTGTCTGTATCCATGACTATACATAATGTGTTTCATATTTCATTTCTTAAGAAATATATACCTAATGCTAATCATATAATCGATTTGAATGTGATTCAGGTGGAACAAGAAGGCGTCTTGCAGGTGCATCAGTTACGTATACTGGACCGGAAAAGCAAGCAGCTCCGGAATCAAGCCATAGGACTTGTTATGCGGGCAGAGTACCCGCATCTTTTTGAAATCTTGTTTTTGTTTTGTAAATAAGTTGCACTGAGGACAGCGCAAAAATAAGGGGAGGGGATTGTAATACCCCAAGACCAAGCCCCTTCTGAATTGTAATTTTTTTTTATAGGCTGGTGAGCCAAGTGGTTGTAAGCTGAAATACTTATGTGTTATTAGGCTGGTGAGCCAGATGCCAATGCCAAGAGACGGATATTTTGTTTGTATATGTAATTATGCAAATCATTAATAAAAATATAAACACTGTGCATGTAGACCCTCTACGAAGAATATTTATGGGGGACTAAGCTCCACTAGGTAGGGTAAGGAAGGGGGGATAAGTATTTAGGCCTAGGGGTTAAGTTAGGGGGCTTACCTCTAGAGGAATAATATTTTGATATTATTTCTTGAAGATTAAAGTGAATATTATATGTTTTTTTTATCCTAAGTTCCTGGTGGCTGGGGACGTAAGCTAAATGGAGCGCATGTAGCTCTAGGAAGACAAGTGTTGACCTAGTCTCATGCAGTTAAAAGATGAAGCATCATCTGTGTTGGGGGTTCACGAGTCATTTTACTGCCATCCTCCGTCTGAGTTCACGGGTCATACTCTGTCTGAACCGTTCTTGCCTCTGTGTTTGCATCTGCATACCCGTGCACAGTGAAGGAAACTCTCATGGGAAGGTTTGTCATCCTTCCATTCTCCCCTCCTGTATGTGAACCGTTCTTGCCTCTGTATTTGTTGACCTCGACATACCTCTCACACCTATGAAACCAGAAATGGGAAATTTGTCCTGTGTTGTTTCCTGTGAAGCGTAACGCAATTGTAGTTTCCTGAGCCGTGTTATGACTTAGAGTTAGGATGTTTCCTTTTCGGGTGTCCACACCCATTTTTCTCTGTTGTTGTTTCTATCACTATTGTTTTTGTTGTCAAATGTACCCAGATGTAGTTGAGTCGAAGGATAGTTATTAGACCTGTGAGCATCTCTCCTACATGAGAGAGACTGTTGGGAGGTGAGTTCTCCTGGAAGGGAGTCTCGTAGCAGCCACAGTACTCCAAGACTTCTAGTCAAGCTTGTTGTTGAAGCCCAAGGTAAGGGATGTGTACTGGTCGATGGACTTGTATTAGTGAAGGTGTATCCTCCTAGGGTGAAGTAGGTGTGTGGGGAATGAGGGTCTATGTGTTGTGGGCATAAGTGGCTACTGGGATAAAATATACTTCCTGTTTCTTTGTGGAATTTCCTTATTGTCCTTGCCAAGCCTAGAATTACCTTGCTCGGTGGAGTTTAGTCCCAGCTCAGGGGTCACCTACTGCTGATAATGATGAGCAGTGTGGTCTAAGACTAGGAGGTTCGTGGAAGGTCTGCACGCAATTGGTGGATTTACTCCAGATAAAAGATAAGTATCATTATGTGTTTAATTATGTATTTTATGCATGTTGTTATGATGTTTTATTTCTTCATGTATTTCGTTGCTTGTATGAATTGCTCTTAATTCTATTTAATTATGTATGATAACAATAACTCTATGTTAGTTGTGTTAAGTTCATTAAAATGCATATATTTTATATAAGCTGTCAATTCCGCATGGTAGAATTACCCGATCTTTGGATGGTCAGGGATGTTACATAAGGGATCTTCTAATCTTGTGCTCATTGCTAGAAATTTGGAACGACTTGGTCATGGATGTAAGTAAATCTGTCTTTGGTTCAAGCACTTTAAAATTTGATGATGTTGGTGGTGTTATCCTTAATGAGGAAATGCGACGGAAAAGCACAGGTGAGACATCAGGTAATGCGTTAAACATGGAGAATATGGGAAGACAAAAGGATAAAGGAAATGGATCAAGGAACCATGAGAATTCTAGGAAGGGAAGATCCAAATCCATACAGGGAAATATAGAGTGTTGGAGTTTTGGGAAGAAATGACATCTGAAAAAAGAATGCAGATCTCTAAAGAAACAAAGAGATGGACAATATGAGAAAAATCAGGAAGCAAATGTAACAGGTGATGTGTTATAAGATGATTTGATTCTTTCTATAGATAATATTTATGAGTCTTGGGTAGTAGATTCAGGGGCTTCATTTCATGCCACACCCCGTAGGAAACATTTTCTAGATTATGTTCAAGGTGATTTTGGACAGGTTCATTTGGGTGATGATGCACCATGCAAAATTGTTAGAATAAGAAAGGTAAAAATAAAGCAAAGGAATGAAAAGGTTTTTGAAAGAGGTAAGACATGTTCTAGATCTAAGGAAAAATATAATTTCAACAAGGAAGTTGGAAAGTGAAGGTTGTATATCCATATTTACAGATAAGGTGTGGAAGGTCACCAAAGGATAACTGGTGATAGAAAAAAGAGAGAAGGTTGGTACATTGTATTTATTTTCATAAAAAAATATTTTTTGATTTATATTTTAACCAAAGTTTTCTTATATTTTTATTTTTTTTATTTTTTTGAAATATTAAAAATATGTTTTTTTGTTTTTGTAAAATTTATTTTTTGATTGGTCTAAGTACCTTTGACAAGACATAATTACCCTAGTATGTTTGCAATTCTTTTTTATATTAGTCAATCTTTAAAATTGATTTTATTAATCTAAATTTACATTGGCCATTGTCTGGAATTGAGGGATCATGTCTCTGTCATCAAGGTATCATTTGCAATCGATGTATCAGGTCTCTGCAGTCGATGCCTCTCCACAGTCCATATATTCATTGCATCAACAAAGACTCTCATGCAAATTGCCACATGTTCACTTGAACATTCCTAGAGGTTGTCATGAAAATTGTCACATGTTCGCATGAACATTCCTGGAAGGATGATTTCATGCAAACATGGGGTAGGAATCTAAATCTATATAGAGTTAAATCCAATGCCAACATTTAGTTGATGCCAATGTTGCTCCTCCACCTCCAACACCACTGCACTAGCTCATCCATGAGTTGGTGTTGGTGTTGCTCCTGCTCCTCCACCTCTACCAGTAGAGATCCTGAGAAAACCAAAGACCATAAGGTTGAATTTAGTAGCCAATAGGTTCAGGTTGAAAGCATCCTTGAGAAAATCCTCGCTGTTGTAAATAGTACTACAACAAAAGGTAACTATGTAATGTTTTTATACCTGAGAGAAGAGACACGTTGCAATTTTTCTTAGTTTTTATGCATAATCTGAAGGATTTGCACACATTTCACTAGTTGTAGCCTTATTGGGGGCTTGGTCACTACAACTAGCCACTTCAAGGTCATATTCTATTCCATCCCGTACATAACCTTAACTGGGGCTACTCCTGCAATGAACGAGTTAGTCTACCTAGCTTCAGATGTATGTGTGGAAATACTTCCTAAGTTGCTCACCAATATTTTTTTCTTATTTGATTGCCACACATTTTTTAGGGTGCTTAGTTTAGTTTGTTTTTATTTAAAACAAAACGCCTTAATTTTCATCTTCCGCAGAGTATACATTATATTACTCCCATTAATATCCAATCCCTCTTCATCCTTCTCCTTTCCCTCCATTGATTTGTGATCTGAAGCTCTGGGTCTCTTGCTCTTCTGGAATTTAGTTTGAGTGAGCATGTCTATAGTGATGGAGCCGAGGGCATGAGCTCTCATGTGACCACCAAAATCTCTTCTTGAGACAAATCTCTTGTTGCAAATCTTGCAAAAGTATCTCAATGCATGCTCTCCTTCTTATTGTTTCTTTAACACCTCCATGGCTTCAGAGTTGGGATACAATATATTCATTGTGGCCATGTTGTAAACTCTACTCTGCCTTCATTGCTAAGCTTCCTTTCCATAGAGAGTATAAATGAAAAAACCAATGAACAATTTACTCAAGCTATTCACACTATGCTATACCTATGAGCTTCTCCGAGCAAGCACAAACTCCATGTAATATTTTTTTAAAGAAGCATGTGAGCCATGGTTTGATTATGTGCAAGAGAGGGCTTTCGGATTGCAAATAATTGATTTGAGTGCTCAACTTTGTGTGTGGGGAGTTACGGATGAATGAATCACAATGAAGAAGAGGGAGAAAAATAATCAAAATGTACAATGGAGGGGTGTGGAAGTCTTCTTTCTTTCTTCGCATATTATTTCTGATTCTTCTTCCATTTACACGACCAATGAATTGACTTTGTCTACCTTTATATTCTACTCTCACATATTGCAAATCGATGAAATTGGAGTTATAATCATGGTCAAATACATTTTATACACAACACATATTGTACTTCATATATTAATTATCACCATTTATTTCACCAGTCTAAGATGTACGGTGAAACTTGAATATATAGTAGTGTGTGTTATACTGTATGGTGCATGCATTCATTTGAGGGATATAATCTATGTCTTCAAAGTTACATTTTTTGGTTCCAAACGTTGTTTATATATGTTAAGTGCCATGAATTTAGTGAGCTAGTGTTATTCTTAGAAGTTCACTATATACAATATTGGAACCATAAAAATAAAAATGTATAACAATGAATCAATTATACTGAATTGTCTGGCTTACAATTGCAACCAACGTTGTGCCTTTATTGATAATTTTGAATCACATCCCCTTCCAAATCCATCTTCCTTTCCTACCTTAATATCTACTTCATCATATTTACTTAATTCAATATGATTATTGTCTAAGAACAGTCCCTATTTCGAGTAGTTTCCACCACTATTGTTGATGTTGGTATATATGCCACAAGAAGATGCCCGGAGAAGAGAAGACACCATCATTTCTACTGGTAGATATGCCACAATTATTGTTGGTAGATGTGCCCCCTATGCTACTGGTAGATATGAACAAAGAAGAGAAGAGAGAAGGAAATCCATGAACTACAAGAGAAAGAAGAACAAATTTTGTGGGTAAATATTCAATTTCAAGTAGAGATCAAGCAATTGTCTCATGTTGTGGTTTAATTCTTGCATAGCCTTGTCGTTTCCCTAAACTGCTAATCCATTCTTATCCTTTTGAAACATTTTCTATGAATTGTGTTGTAAAGTGTCTAACATCCTCAATTTTAATCCCCACAAATTGTAACGCAATTGCATAAACATGAATTAGGATGGTGAGCCGATATGGTTAGGGAAAATATCCCATATTGATTAATATGGTTGGGGGGGCGAATTGTATATTATGTACATTGAAATAATTAATAAAAATAACAATCGTTGGTTGCGATGCAAGAAGGATGAAAACAATGGGAGGATATGATTCCAATGAGAGAGGGGTCCAATATGGAATTATTCATGGGTATTAATCCATCCCACATTCCTAAATTATTATCATTGTATATAACCTTCTAATTTGATGTGGAGTGTGCTGAAAGAAAATCATTTAACTTCTATAAGAGGGTGGGTGTCAGGAGTCATATCCCATAGTTATTGGAGAGCATGTGCATGAGTACAATCAACATGGGGAAGAGTGTAAGTCAAGTCAACCAAGAAAACAAAGGCATGAAAATCATATGGCCAAGGGGAAATTTTTTGAACAGTCATGTTTTTGGATGAAGAACAAATTTTACATGCATATTTCGGGTAGCAAAGGAAGAGCATAGGGTTGGAAACAAAACCAACCATGGTATACTGAAGGTAGCCATTGTTTGGATTTGTTTTATGTTGAGAAAGAGCCCCATGTTCTTGTAAAAATGGGATGCAAGCCTATAGTGCATTTTCTTGTTGAGGAAATGAGTCAAGAGCCTTGTGAATGCTACTATGAAAAATACTTGGAGAGTTGAGAGTTCATGAGGGTCCCCAGATGAGATTTATTGTCCAACTGAGTGCACTAGGGACCTTGATAAACGAATGGTACAACCTAAGGGACTATGAGCAGTGAAGAGGGCACATTCCTTGGGTAGAAGCTAAACTTCGAATTTTTCTCTGAAAAATTGAAGTTTAGCTTCTTTTACTTTACCATCTTCTTCGTATACATTCTTCAACTTAATATAGATGTCCTTTGTAGAATCACAATACATAACTTTGGTATATATTAATTTAGACATACCATTCAAGAGTGCACTTGTAGCTCTTGAATTATTATCTTCAAGTTTCTTTTTGTCTTTAACTATTGGAGGAACGGTTGGTGCTTTGTATCCATCTACCACTGATTGTCAAACATAAAATCCTAGTGCATGTATGTGTGTCTTCATTCTTCTACTCCATAATTCATAATCTTCCCCATTAAACTCTGGTATCCCAATATTAGAGTAATCCATGATCTCCTTCCAGTGGTTAAATTGTCTCTTGAAGGACCTACTCTGATACCAATTGTCAGATTATTGAGAGGGGGGTGAATCAATAATAGAGATTTTTAATTCTTTTTAACCATAATATATAAGTGTCTTTTTATCTTTATGATCAATTTACCAATACCATTCAACAAGTGCAGAATAAATAAACCATGAACAATGAGCAATCATACACATACACATTACACCAGTATTTTTACATGGAAACCCAATGCGGGAGAAAACCACAGAATGCGTTTTCTTATATGTATTTAAGAATTACATTCATTGGAAGCACCGAATTCCTTTGTTCTCCAGCTACAACTGGAAGGAAGCTCCAACCCCCTATATTTTTAGGCCACAATATGAGGGAATATCTAACTCACCAATTTTATGGCTACAACCAGAAGGATGCTATAACCCCTTATGTTCTCCGGATACAATCGAAAGGTGGATACAACCACCTTTCATTGCCCTGTTCAACTACCCTAAAATATAAGTGTCAAATAACTGATGAAACCACTGTCAGACTATCACTGTGAAATATACCACTATAAACCTATGCCAACAACATGTAGTCAACCTGTACCAATAATTGTAATCAACATGTAGAAATAACCTGTAGCAACATATACTAATAACCTATACTAATAATCTCCTCAATATATCATATCTGATAACATAGATCTCATACCCAATATCACAAGAATATCACTCAAACCATGTGGATCTACGTCTATCTAGTCATGTTCCATACATGTGTATACAATCATAATCATGTGTAATAGACCCTCACATGGACTATACACCAAACCCTCACTGATATGCAACCTCAAAATAAACCAACAACTTCAACAACATGTCACAACAAAAATCCCTTAACCATGTACCAAGAAATACAAGATATGCCTCAACACTCAACCCAACAAGATGTACCAATGATAAATACCAGACATACTAACATTGTATTTCTATAGATCTAGCTCATGCAATAAGTGTCATACAACCAACAACCTCTCTAGGAAAAATCCTCAATCTCCCATAACCATATCTCATGTAGACAACAATATCCAACTACACATAAGAATATGACATACCTTTTGAACATGTAGATTGATCTGTTGTACCTGATCATTGTAGAATGCTAACCTAGGAACTTGCTTTTAGACTCTAGAGACATGTCACCCACATCTACTCAAGTTTTCATGATCTTTTCATATGTACACGAATTCATCTTCTACAGCCCATGTATGTACGTGCTTTCCTCCACTATAGCTCGTGTATGTATGCACCTTCCTCCACTACAACCCGCGTACACCTCAGAAACTAGGGTTTTTATGAAACTTTGAGATTTTCATCGTCAAACCTCCTTTGCTACCTCAGACTTGTGTAACTTCAAATGTATCAATGTGTAATTGCAATAAACCTTCCACAAAATAATAGATATTCAGTGTGCTCAATAGAATCTAATAAGAGACCCTTGCTCTCTTATTTATACTCTCCAAGTACCTTCCTCTAGGGGTTACCTTCTAATTATTTTACCCAACTTCCTTCTTTTAGGGATAACCCACTTCTAACCACTTTTCCCACATACAACCACTTTATCCACAATAGTAATATCATGATCCAAATGGATCCATAAAGGCTATAAATTTGAAGTTCTCGAATTCAGACGAAACCAACGCCATTTCCTAAGGCTCATCGTGTCGATTTCGACAATATATATATTTTTTGAAAATAGACTATGTATGGTGAAGTTATCGCGATCTGGAGTTCGGGTCAAACTAGAAAAAAAATCAAAGTCAAAGTCAACAATCTGTACTATTGACATTAGTAGTATGTTAGCATGATAGGTGGTAGATGACATCATCATGATGTCATGATGAAGTCAGAACGATAGGTGGAAGCACTAGGATGTGCCACATGGCAGCGAGATTTGGCATTTTTCAGGGGTTGATTTGGACCTATAAAAATTTGACACGTGGCACTATATGAAAGTGACATGTGGCAGGTGACGAGGAAGTATGGTCCAAGTGGGCCCAATGATAGCGTGACACGTGGTTGAATGGATATGATGTGGCAGCCAGAGATGTGGACACGTGGTAGGGTACAAATGATGATGTAGCTGTACGGATGACACATGGAAGGCTCAAATGAGGACACGTGGAATGTATGGACGATGATGTGGAAACAGGTGGCATCATCCGGTTGAGACATGTGGCAGGTATGGTAGTGACATGGAAGTGCTAACTATGTGGTAACTGGATCAATGCATCAGTAGTACGAACCAATCTCAGGGTGACACGTGGCCCAATCATAGGGCGACTTGTGGCACCCCGGATAAGGCCAAAGAGGCTTGGATAAAAATTGGTTTCCGTCTCTGGAGGACTTGAACCCTTGACCTCCGGGATAGGCAATGGACTAACAACTATGGGCTAGCCACTAGGGCGACCGTGTTCCTTTCTAATACAAGTGGCGCAACATATATTTAAGTTGGAGGTTGGTGGATTTTTTTGGATAAGCCCCGGTTGGCGGGGGCTAGTGCGAGGCCACATGGCGCTCCATGGGACCAAGGGCCCGAAGAAAGGGGGCTGAAACACATATTTTTTCCCAAGTGGCTATTAAACCTTAGAAAATGTTTATTTTTAGTATTTTATGTTGATTGTAATAGATTTTTGGCCATATCTTGGTGGATATTGGCCCAAATTGAGTGCCACAAGAGGTGGGTTGTTGGGATTTGAGCCCTCTACCTCATGGCTATATAAATCAAGCCATTGTGGTGTTTTAAGGAAGCAACTTGGAGAAAATTGAAGAAGAATTTGTGAAGACCAAGTTGTCTTATTCAGTGAAGCTAGAAGAGTAGCTAAGATTTGGAGACAATTTTTGGGAGTTTTACTCCACCTTTTTCAGTGTATTTTGTTGCATCGGGTTCCTGAGACAGAGAAAAATATAGTTGAGTCAGTCAGATACCTAAATGGTGTAATTTTGATGCATATTTTAAGCATTGAATTTTAATAGAGAAGCATCCCCCATTGAAGACAAAGGCTTGGAGACGTAGGAAAATTGTGTTGAACTCCGTTATAAACTTTGGGTGTTCTATTGATGGTTTGATTCTTTTTGTTTTATTCTAGCTCACTTCATTCTTTAAGTTTTTACTGCTTATATATTCACATGCATTTTCAGAAAAGATCTTGTAAAAATCGAAGTCAAGGTGTAAAGTACTAAGCATCGATTTCAGATCATCTTACCACTTCTAGTTGCAACTAATTTACTTTTAATTATTTTCTTTGTGCAAAAAATTAACTCATGATTAACTCCTAGTTACAACCACTTTGACTAATAAACGTATTGTAGGAGATTCTATAAAAAATTGACTTCTTTGACCTTCTAGAGGCTTCTAGATAACTCATGAGGGTTCTCCAACTTCACTAAGACATATCTCCTCAACCATTAGGAACTAGGTGACGTACCACATATCACTGAAAATGAAACGACATGTATTATCCATATAGAATAGTCTCACTTGCAAATTCACTAATCTCCATTACATTATTCCTCAAACTAACTTAGGTTGTTTCACCACATTGTTGGGGCTACCAGAATTTTGTACCAGACTTGCTTCAAGGGTTGACATCAATGACAACCAACCCAATTAATCAACAATACTTTCCTTCTCCTTGCAGTAAGAGTTTCATTTATTTGTTGAAGTGCATAGATATATTTATAAAAATATTGTTAAGCCTATAATAAATGTCATTATTGTTAGCCTAGAAAGGGTATACTAAGCCATTGTCTTTCTGTATATAAATATATTCCATTGATTTAGCCAGATAAAACGAAAAATTAAGTAATACAATGCAAATTTCCATTTTCTATTTGATTTTAGTTGACAATCACCAAATTTGTAAACCTGGAGATGGGGAAAAAAAATTCATAGGCAAGAAATTTACTGAGAAGGAAAACAAATTATGTCCTTTATTTGACTGACCTTGTAGATATTGTAGAAGTCAAGTACACATTACCATGGTGTCTTCTTGGTGAGAGTGATTCCTACTGAAACTCCACGAGCCACAAATTCTTGAAAAGAAACTGGGCCAGATACAGATAGAGAAGGCCAACATGTTAACATAGTTCGAAGCAAGGAGAGTGTCCTGAAAGCCAACTGCATGCGATGTAAGTGGACTAAAGAGTATGTACAAGGATTAAAGGAAAGGATGGAAGAATGTCTACTGATCAGAGTAAATGGACTACGTACATGGATAAAAGGAAATGACAAAAGGAGGGGATGGGGTCGTGGTAAGAGTGTCAAAGGACTGTGGCAAAGAAAGTAGTGGTGTAGGTTTTCATGTTGATTTAGGTGGTAGCATCAAATAAAAAAATAACAAAAATAACAAATGCCATAGGGGCTATGAACTATGCATCTTCACAAACATTTAATGTGAATAAATAATGATATATTTTTTTCTAGCATTACTTCGTTTGGGAGAAAACAATAATTAAATGTGTTCTCTTAAAGCAAGATAAGCTAAGATATCTTCTACCAAATAAGAGGGGAAACTTAAAACTTAGGTTAAATTGGATGAAATTTCCAACTAAATTGTATGAATTTTATGAAACTTTGGGTTAAAAGAGTGAGATTTGTTAAGCCCTAATATTGGCTCATTACCCCTTAATTGGGGCATATTAGATTAGTAATGCTATTTTATTTATGTCAGATTTAGGCCATTAGTTGTAATTTAGATTAGTAATGTTATTTTAATTATGTCGGCTTTAGGCCATT